>BQNB010001211.1:58330-144437 GCA_026074375.1 Tanacetum coccineum
CACTTATTCATTACTAGTAAACTATATTATTATTACTACTAATAGATAGCTAACATGGGTTGCCTCCCGAGAAGCGCTTGTTTTTGTGTGAGTCTCTAGCTTGACTCTCCCCGAATTTCTTTGTCCTTTGGGGTGAAAACAAATGGAAAATACGATCTTCAAAGAAATTTCACTCAAAATATGACAGTTATCGATCATGAAATTATCAATCAGCAGATGTGGAGATTTTCTCGTGAAAGAGAAAATTCCATTATTTAGGAGGATCTCGGGATTGAAAACTTTTTCCTCATTTCCGGAAGGAAATGAGACTAAAAGATCGATCTCAGAAAATCCAATCTTAGAAAAAATGAAGTCACAATCGAATAAGAGAAGACGTAAATCATTAAGCTCAGGACTTGTAAGTTCCTTGGTTGAATCATCGGATATAATTTCTTCCAAACGTCTAGTCAACTCTCCTGGGTCGGGCTCAATATCGAAGTAAAAACGATCATACTCCGGTAGAGATATGATGTGAGCGAGTTCATCGGCGAGCTCCTCAAGATGAGAATCACTCCTATCGGCAGGAGGAAGCGGATCAATCGAAAGATCAAAGTAAAATGATTCATATTCAAGAAAAGAAGGATCAGAGTGGGAAGTGGTATTGCCACTACTCTTTTCTTCAAAGCAAAATTCTTCATAATCAGGAAGAGAATGATCAGATTTAGAAGTGGTACTGCCACTACTCTTCTCTTCTTGATGATTGATATCAAAGCAAAATGATTCATAATTAGGAAGAGAAAGATCAGAATGAGAAGTGGTACTGCCATTACTCTTTTTCTTCTTGATGATCGATATCAAAATAGAATGCTTCGTAGTCCAGAAGAGAATGATCGGAATGAGAAGTGGTACTGCCACTTCTCTTCTCTTCGATATCAAAGCAAAATGTTTCATAATCAGGTGAAGAATCATTAAAATGAGAAAAAAAGATGTCGGTCTCACCCAAGAGAAGGTCACTACCCCTGCAGGGTGTAGGTGACGGGGAAAAGAACATCGTGAAGAATTAAACAATAAGAGAAGAGAAAGAGATAAGAATTAAACGCTAGAGAGGATAACGAAGAATTTTATTATTATTATTATTATTATTATTATTATTATTATTATTATTATTATTATTATTATATTTCTAATATATATTTAAAAGAAAAATAAAATAGAATTCGAAAATATTTTTGGATTTTTGTAAAGATAATAAAATAAAATAAAAATATTTTTGGAATTTTTAAAATTTTTATATAAAAGAAAATAAAATAGAATTAGAAAATATTTTTTTAGATTTTTATTTTTTTATAAGTACGAAATTGAACTTTCAAAAGAGAAAGGATCTTCAAAGCATCAACATCGAAACAAAACATGAAAATCGTACAACTCTCTCCGGCCACGGCGCCAAAAACTGATTCGTCGTAAACAACTAGTCGAGTAATAGTATATATAAGTATCCCGTATAGATGTAAAAATTGCTTTAGGACAAACAATAATCAATCTTCCAAGTGTCGAAATCCTAACGAGAATTAAATTTGAAAATCACGTTTATTGAATTTGAGATTTACTATTATGTTTGTCGTTTGATGAGCTTGATTATTTTTTGTTTGAGTTTTGGTTTTTATACAAAAATAACATATTAAAACTAAGCAAATAATCTAAACTAAATAAATGATATGCATTCAAGCGAGACGAAAAAGGTCCTTAAGATTGAAGAAATAATAGATACAAGAATTAGTGTCGTAAAAAAAAACTATTTTCCTCACAACTTCGGTTTTTATTGAAAACGATCCCCCCACCCCCCTTTTATTTGGTACAAATTACTCGAGTTCATGTAGATGAATTAATACCCGTAAAAATACTTTTTTCGCTCACAAAAAACGTTGGTTTTTTATTGAAAACATATCTTATAAAGGATTAATTACTAGATTTTGATGTTTGATTTACTCCGAGTTTGCCCTTGGCAAAATAGATCAAAAAAGAAATCTAAATAACCCGAAGATTATTAATCAACAAATCTATTTTTAATCCACACTTATTTCACTAATCGCAACTCACTTAACAAGCATATATAAAATCTACTCGCTAAACATGGCAACTAAACGAACAATAATAAAAGACATATTAAGCAAATTTAAACTATAACTAACTAGAATTTAAATGAGAAAGGAAGAAGAACACGAAAGAAGAAACCGATACGAATGTAACCACCCAATTACATAAACTAGACTTAATACCAAGTTTATTTATTATTTAGACTTTATTTACTTAATAGATTATAAAGTATTTAAACTTTATTCTCTAATAAGCTAGTAAAATCTAACTAAGCTTTAAACTTAAACAATAAGCTAGCTTATACAAACCGTAAGCTCCTCGCCATATGTGTTGAACCGGGGTCACCAAACAAATAAGCTAACAAGGATAAAGACAAATAATAACAAATCAAACATTAAACTAAAGAGTCCTACATCTGGTCTGAAATTTAAACTAAAAAAAACTTATAAGCTAAACTTCTCACCTAAATCCAAAGTTACTGTACCTAAAAGCATTAAGCAAACTGGAAATAAATCAACCATACTACTTGGCATCAAACTACCATTTCCATTTTGGGACTAAATCTAAAATCTGAACTAGATTATAAACAAATCACAAATAAGCTAATATCCTGAAATATCAAGCTAACCAAATGACCTAAATTTGAACCAATAAGCCACAAGTGAAACAAATATTATACTAAATCCTATCCACTAATCTGCAACCGAACATAAACTCATAACCGATAACACGAATCGAACCAACTATAACTTTCAAACCCATAAAATAAGCTCTTCGATGCTCATAAAACCAAAATAAGCACAACTTATTTTGTTAATAAGCTGCAACAATAGGTAATAAGAAAAAGACAAAGGAAGATGAAGTAATAAGCAAACTAAATCAATTACTAAACCTGGGAAACTCTTTCCAAACCTTCAAAACATAACACATAATCATCTCGATACAAAACTTCAATAAATCAACGGTTTTTACAAATAAATCTAACTATTGCATATGTTAGAAATGGAAGAATACATACAAAATTTAATCTAAGCTACTCCTACATCTATCTAACCTATGAAAAAAATGAAAGATGAAAAACAAAAAAACAAAGAAAGATAAGATAGATAAAAATGACAAAGATAAGATATGATCTGCTGCTTCCCCTGCGTTTATAACAAGCAGCCATGGGGATTTTCTATTTCTGGGCTTCTTGTTTGCTAGGCTTAGTGATTTTAGCTTATGTTTGTTGGGCCGAGATTTGTAATTTAGTTTGCTGGGCCGAGTATTCCTGCACTTCAATTTCTGGGCCAAAAATTCTTTTGGTCTTGGGCTGGGATTTTAAAATGTTGTTTAACCTTGAGTCTTTAATAAGTATGGGTCGGTCCGACCCATATAAATGGTGTTGGGCCGGCCTAATAAGAGATGAAGGCACCGTCAGACTCGAATTATCGTGCTCTTTCCAATGACATGCTCGGGGAATTTTTCCGACTTCATCTTAATCATGAAAAACGCGTAAATGTCATCAAATCATATCCGAAAGTCATCGTTTTTGCTTCATTTGCAATCATTTGTACCTGCAAGACATAATAACACAATACAAACATATTTGCAATATAATTAAGCATATTTCATGGTTATTAGTCTGTTTATTAGTGTTTTTTGGGGCTAAAATAATGTGTGTTTAAGCACACATCAAAGGTTTAGGAAGTAATCGTTGCCAACAAACAACATCAAATTACATAGCCGCAACACATAGAATAAAACAGCACAACAATAATCCACAAACTAAAATTAACACATAAACTGACGACAATATGTTAAATAAATAAATGGTTTAACCCAGATGCTTATTAAAAATGAAAAGATTTGCCCACTTCCTATATATATGAAAGAACAAATATTCAATAACGAATGAATGCCAACAAACAATAGCGCATCACCCGGTTACAACCAAAAGACAAAATTAGAATAACAAAAAAAACATAAAAGCCACTTCCATACAACACATACAACATACGAATGAACAAATGTATAAAAATGATACAAATTTACATGCAACATATAAAAACGACATATATTTTATATCGTACTTCAAAGAATATCAAGAAGAACTCAATTTGCAAGACACAAAACACATCATAGTCCATAAAAATTAGAAGCCATGACTTCAAAGCAATCGCATAAAATTGTAAATTATAACCACATCAGGATAGTATAACGTACACAACCAACACCCATAACTACATATTAGAATTCAAAAAAATTCTTATTAAAATGGGAACAACTTACTCAAGGACAATATGTAAGCCTCGTTTCAAGTATCTTGTCGGTGTCACTTTCTCACACATAAATAAAAGAACAAAGATTTAAGAAGTAATCGTTGCCAACAAACAACATCAAATTACATAGCTGATAGCTACAACACATAGTCTAAAAAGGCACAACAATAATCCACAAACTGAAATTAACACAGAAACTGACAGCAACACGTTAAATAAATAAATGGTTAACCCAAAGCTTATTAAAAATGAAAAGATTTGCCCACAAGACATAATTAGAATAACACATCACCTGGTTACAACCAAAAGACATAATTAGAATAAAAAAGCCAAACAACAAAGACAAAATGCACGCGCCAACACATTACATAAAAGAAAAAATTGATTTTATCAAAGAAACATCCATTTTGAACCCACTTTCTCTTTTACAGCCTGATCCTAAGCCTGATCTAACAACAAAATTTATAAAAGCCATTTCATGAAATTTACAAGTTAAAAAAACCACATAATGAGAGTTAACAAATCAGAAGCGTTAATATTAACTTATAGAAATCATATAAAATCATAACGTATAAGTACATATGCGGATTTCAAAATACATCACCAAACACCTACAACCTCAAATCTAACACTTAAACTAACACAGACACACATCCACTGATCCTATAATAACATAACCTCGAACACCTAACAGATCAATACACACGACTTCTACTTGCACGTAACATATAGAATAAAAACATATCACTACCACATCACCCCTTACAAAGACAGATTATATAAAACATATACAACACAAACATTATTCAACAATCCAATAATAACATGTTAAACAACAACGCAAAAAAACACATCTAAAAAACATAATCAACCTTACACGCCTAAAACATAATCAAAACACAAAAACGAACGACAACAATAACCAAAAAACATACGTTAATCTATAGACCACAATTCAGGACCCCAAATCACCACCTCCAACAGAAAATAGCTAAACATCGCAGCTAAATAACATAAAAAACCCTTCCAAACATTGGAATACATCATTTTCAAAACTAAACAACAATAACAACAAGAAAAAACCATATATTAATCTGTAAACCACAATCGACAATTCCAACTAACCGGTTTGAGATAACTACTGTTTTGATTTCTTATTGATTTTGTTTATTTGATTTTGTTTAGTTTTTTTTCCCTCTCACATCATTAGCTCTAGTTTCTTAGGTTTTACTTTTTGTCAAAACACAAAGCTTAAACTTTCATTACCAATTCATTCGTAGCTTATTTGTGATTTCTTCAAGAGCTTATTTTACAAGGTTTTTTTTCTTTTCATAGCTTATTTAAACTTAATCTTAGTATTTTTTTTATCTTCATAGTTTATTAGGCTTAAAGTGTTTTTTAGCTTATTGAAAAGCAACGTGGCTTATTCATTGTGGTGAAAAGAGATTATTTTTCAAGCTTATTCCAAAAAAATCTTTTTGGTTAGCTTATTGAGCTTTCTGGTACACGGTTTGAGAAAGGACACAAAGACAACGACGTGTTTACTGTTTTGAGTATCAAGACAAGAACAAGGACGATAGTACGTTTTGTCTCATTCAGGCGAAGTATACATTGCCACTTCAAGCGAACTATACATATCTTGTAAGGCGAAGTATACGTCTTTGTGAAGGCGAACAATACCTTGGAAAGTTGGACGAGTTATACCACAGTGTAGGCGAGTTATACGTTTCTTGTTGGGTGAACAATACAACATCATAGGCGAACTATACACGTTCATGTGTAGGCGAAGTATACGACTTTGTGTAACAGGCGAACTATATGTTTAACTGAGGACGATTTATACGTTAAAGAAAAACAAGTGGGCGATTTATACGTGTGAACAAGGGTGATTATACCATACAAAATACATAGGCGAACTATACATAAGCAAAAATGGTTAAACGTGCTCGTTTCGTGTAATTTCAGGTTTTTCGGTTTCGTGTGACGGTTGATTTCGGGACTTCTAACCTATACCATTGTGATCGCGGTCTTGCTACGATCTTCGTGGTATATTTACTTCTTACCGTCAATAACCGTGCGACTCCGCAAGATTAAAAACATAATCGTGTCCTATTTTTCTAAATTTAAATCGAACAAGAAATAGTTTTGGAGGGAGTTTGTGTAATTAATTAACTAAAATTGAACTTTGACACATGCAGGCCCCGCATTTCAAGTCCATTTCATTACTCGTCCTTTCCTTGATTTTCAACCCTCAAAGTTAAAACCTCTTTTCACCGTTAGTCCTTTCAAGTTAAAATTCAGCCTCTAGTCCCCAAAATTGATTTGGTTTTACACCGTTAGTCCCTACAACTTTAATTAACAACAATTAAGCATTAAACTTGGATTTCAATTGCATCGTTAGTCCTTTTTTTGTTTTAATCAACCGTTGATCATTTTAAGTTGAAAGTGTGGTAACCGTTCATCGTTTTTAGCTCATCAATCGTTAATAAAAGCTCAAGTTCTTTAACAACAACAAATTTTCTTTCATGGTTTCTTCTTGATTTAGTAAAATCCCGTAAAAGATTATTCTTTTCTCAGTTTAAATCATATATTTGTTAAATCCCGTAAACGTTAATTGATTTCAATCCACAACAACAATCACTTTACCTACTTAAGATCCTACAAATCATTTTCAATTCACAATTCACGATAAAAGGGAAATGAAAGATACTTTATCTTCGTTTTCTAATTCAAAAGAACAACAAATGCAACAAATGCAACAAATTCAAGACAAAGCAAAAGAAAGTTGCATGGTATCTTTTCGATGACTTCATTCACACCTCAAGATTCTTTCAAACAACGACTTAAAAGGAACTCGAACCGAGTGTGGATTCAAAAGCGCATTTGCAACACTCTTTTGTCAAGATGTTGAGACTTTTAGAGGCACAATGTCCCAAAACATGGATCAACTAGAAAAGCAACTTGACAACGAAGAATTTCAAGAGATTAGATCCATGGCTGCTTTTAAAGTACTCGAGACACAGTTTCAGATATTCATCAAGTCACGGATTTATTTGGATGATGAATATGTTGTAATGACACGCAACTACTTTCTATAATACACTCAACTCGAGATTCGAGAATTCTGTGATACACTGATCCAACACATGGAATATTTTAAAAAGTCAATTGATAAAAGAGCACTACATAAAAGAGAGTATGACAGCAGGGTGAATGAAAGACAGATGCAGACAACAGAGGAAAAGGTTGATACGAGTACAACATTGGATGTTGGTTTGGTTAACACAGAAAGCAGTAGGACAGAATCTAGAAAGCAGGATACAAGAAGCAGTTCTAGGAATGATGTAGATACTGATGATGCAGATATCAAACCCGTATATGACGAAGAGCTAATGGCTGAGGTACAATTGACTGCTGAAATTAATGTACTTGCTACAGGACAATAGCATAATGAGCAACCTGAATTCAATAATGAAGGAGAGGTTGACTAGAATGCTGAACAATGTCATGACACATGTCCTTTGCCTGCTATATTAACTGATAACCAGAAACCTAAACACTCATATCAATCTCTCAAATTTGAAAATATTTGTCTCAAAAAGACTGTTGCCTAATTTCAAAAAGATTTTTTAAGAATGGAAGCACATTGTGTTAATATTAAACTTAATATCAAAATCAAGCTTTAAAAGAAGGACAACATGGTTAATTTTCGAAAGTAAAGAGTATAGAAGCCAAGGTTAAACATGACATAGATGTAATTGAAACAATAAACATCGAATTGGAACATAAAGTGGCTAAATTACTTAAGGAAAATGAGACTTTGAAAAGGCATTACAAAGAACTGTTTGATTCTATCAAGACAACGAGAGCTAAGACTATAGAACACACAACTTCTTTGATTGCTAAAAATGATGAATTCAAAGCTCAACTTCAGGAAAAAGGATTTGTAATTGCAACATTAAAAAATAAGTTAAGAAAATTAACAGGAAATAGTGTGAATACTAAGTTTTCAAAATCATCAATCTTAGGGAAACCGATTTTACAACTACATAGAAACCAATCAGTTGTTTGACAACCGACTGCGTTTAAGTCTGAACGACCTAGAATTTCAAAGCTACGGGTTGCCTCCTAAGTTGATGTCAATAACGATTTGTCAAAACCAGTCACTACACATTATTTGCCTAAGGAAAGAGAATATGTTATTGTAAAACCTCATCACATGATTGCACCTAGCTCATCTAGGTATAGCTCAAATGACATGGTTCATAATCACTACCTAGAGGAAGCTAAGAAAAAGACATAAGAAAGCAAAAGGAATTCAAGACCTAGTCTGATGCCTTCTGCTAAATCACAAAGCACAGCTAATGGTAGCAAACCAAAACCTAGGAGCAATACTCAAACATCTAGGAATTGGCCTGCATTCAAGAATAGTTTTGTAACGACAAAGACTGTGCCCATAGCAGAACACTCTAGGAATTCTAGAAATTTTTTTGACTCCAAACATTTTGTTTGCTCGACATGTCAGAAATGTGTCTTTAATGCAAATCATGATCATTGTGTAACAACATTCCTGAATGAGGTCAACTCACGTGCTAAGGTTCCATCCAATAAGACAACAAATAGGACCAAACCCATAGAGCAAATAAGTGTTGCAAAGAAACCAGAAAGACAGATCCCAAAAGGACATAGGTTTTCAATCAAAAAAACTTCCGTTGTGCATGAGAAAACAATGACTCCTAGATCTTGTCTTAGGTGGAAACCGACGGGTAAAATTTTCAAGACAGTTGGTCTTAGGTGGGTTCCTACTGGAAAGATATTCACATCTAGCACAACCAAGGTTGACAGTGAACCCACAAATGGTTCAAATGAAGATATCACTAACCAATATGAATGCGAACAAACTCTTTATGTCAGTGCATGTACTCTTAACTTAAGTGCAGGTACATCTTTCGATCCCAAAAAGGAAGGACTTAAAGTTTGGTTGCTGAAAAAGACTGATATCTCAGAAACCAGGGCTTCAAGGAATTCTGATATGATGAACAAGCAATGACTTCTGATCATAACAGTTCAGAACTCGGAATTCACGACCATAGCAATGAACCTCCAGTTCAAAGATTGTTCTAAAAGTTGTTCCTCCAACAGACAAGACAGCTACATCACGACAAGAGTTGGATTTACTATTCCACCATCACATAACAATGTCGAGGACAACATGTAAATATTTTAAGAAAAACAAAATACAAAAATATAAAATTTCAAAAAGAAAAATACAAAATCAAAAAATCAAAAAATGTTTCACAAAAAGAATCTTCTCGACATGTCTCTTGGAATCGATAACATTTACGTACCTAGAAATGTTGATTAACATCGACACGGGCGTGTAAATGAAGTTCGAGCAGGAGTTTCAAATGCTTTCAAAACATGTCATTTCTAATTTTATTTGTGACTTGTAATCACTCTTAGATTGCAACTCGGACCCGAACGACAAAGGAGAGTGTACGTTTCAGTGCACTTATCCTTAGCGTTAGAAGAGAAGTCTTCTAACATTTGGTTTTTCAAAAAGTTGAACACAATTTTTCAAGAATTTCTCACTGACGATTCATACTCTTTCAAAATTGTGTGTTCAACACTTCATCCCTCATAAAGTTTTACAAGACAATTCTTCTACAATTGGTGTCATTCTCAAAATGAGTCAATGTTTGAGGGAGAGTTTTTCGAAAAACAATGTTTTAATGTTGTTGGATACATCATAACATGACAATTCTTATGTATTCAACACATTATAAAAAGTCTTAATAACAAATCTGTAATAATGATGACTACTCAATAGATTGTATGTTATAAGATGATTAAGTGGTTGAGCATAATTTTTCAAGAATTCTTCAATGACAATTCATAATCTTTCAAAATTGTGTGCTCAACAATGCTAACCCTCAATTTTATATTCATTTTACAACTTGGTATCATTTTTTTGGTGTCAAACATATGTAAAATTGAGGGGGAGCAAGTTAATGTTCCATATAATTCATGCTAAGTATAATAATATTTTTCCCACAGTATTTTCATGACAAATTTTAATCACAAGGTATTTCAAAAACTAAGTGAATTAGTATTTAAAATAAGGGGAGAAATGTAATTAAAATGTGATCTTGAAAATAATAAGTGATCTAATCGACTCAAAGTGCTTGATACTCTTCGGAAAAGGTTTTATGGTTACGATCTCATACCCAACAACATCTTAATTCACGACGATTCTGAAGTCATAAGGTGGTTAGGTTAGGTATTAGTCCTATGATCCAACCAGAACCGGAGGGATCTACCCAAGGACACTCCATAGTTAGAAATAGCAGTCCTTAGGTATGATTGGAGATGAATGAGTATAAGGGAATAATGCCGACTAAGATTGAGCTAACACTGGAACAATCACAACAAGGTGTTAGTAATGACGTCTTGGTAAGCATTGAAGGGGTTGAAGAATGAAAAAGAAATGTATGGATAAAGGGTAAAAAAAGAAGCCCTCCTAATACGTTAGGCAGAAACCGGGTCAATACATAATCTATTAGTTTTTCACAAAGATGAATTCTGATATTGAAGACGACATCATGGACCCAGTGATGCAATGCACAACCCTTCCCAGCCATTCGAGTTTCTCTCAACAGAAACTTGTCTCATTTGTCACGGAGATACACATGACTTCTATTGACTTTCTCACTCTGAGTTAGTTGATATTGAATAGGTGGTAGTCTGCTCCAGCCTCCGAGTACTAAAACCAAAACGCACTAATCGAGTCTAGAGCCAAGAGATCAATAAAACAAATCGCATTAGGACACATTCCATTACAAACACTTGTTGAATACCAATAAGTTCACAAGCTGTTAACAAGAGTCCTACGCATTATCCTTGTGATTTTGCCAGAACATCCGAGTGATACTTAAGTATTCACCATGAAGATGGAAATCCTGCTTGAGCCAACATCAAACAAGCTCTTGGTAGGTGACTTGTGCGATTCTATATGAATCAAACTTGTGTCAACTGGAAAGAAACAATGGTGCGATTCTATGAGAATCAAACTTGTTCCAGTAAATGAATTGGCGGTTTAATCAGAAAGATAGTAACTATATGATTCACTCTTACCGTGTTGTCTGCTTTGAGACGCTCTGGTAACAAGAACGGCTAGTGCAGCTGCGAAACCCTATCAAGAAGATTCATTTGAATTCTATCTGATCACAGGCAGTATTTATACTGATTAACGGGGAATCGTGGTTATTGCAACCTTATTCGACGAAGTGACAAAGACACTCTCGTCCATATCTGTTGATTATCACTAACGTAAACTTGCAGGTTATACAGTGGTGGCGGTATCCTATTCCAGCTAAAGTCGGATTCATTAATACATGCTCATGCTCAAACTACAAAGACATACTATAAGCATCAAGATTCAAGAATCATGAAAGCTCAAGAATTAAAGACAAAGACTTCCGCAAACTCTGATATTCAAGATCTTCTTTTAAGATATCAAGATTATCAAGACAATAATTGTCAAGGGAGATTGTTAGCAAGCTTTCAAGATGATGCAAAGTATGAGCATGTTGGTCAAGACACAAGATCGTAAGGCGGCAAAGACGATCAAGACTGAAGGATAAAGATTTAAAGATCTCGGATGTAAAGACGAAGTCAAAAGACAATGACAAAGGCTCAAGATCAAAGATCGCAAAGCATGAAGGAACAAGCCTACAACGTAGACAGAGACAAAGATCACAAGAGCTTAACGACAAAAGCAATCTCATTGATCTCACGAAGGAGTGTCACATTGAACTCACTTCGGGGGAGATTGTTAGCCTCAAATATTGATTCGAACAAGGAAGTTCGTTCATTAAGAATATTAGGTCTCAGTCATTTAATTAAGTAACGTTGTAATAGGCTAGATCGGGTAAATGGTCTCTTTTATGTAAGCTAATCGGTCACGTGTATCGGGCGAAAGCCCAAGTAAACCCAAGCCCGGCCCGTAGAAATACCAAAGGCATAAAAGCCTCTTGGTTTAACTATAAATACACCTCTCTAAGAATGGAGAGGTTGTTGGTTCACTTTGTAATTTTCCATTTGCAAGTAAATCATTTATTCCTTTCTTTCCCTCTCTTGTTTGTAAAACCCTAAAATCAGAACAAGTGCAAAATTACCAAAATGCCCCTAATGTCAGAAAATTTAATAAAAGCATGAATAAAATTCAATCAAGTGTTATAAATTATAAAGTACATCATGTGACAAGTATGAAATTTTTATAAGATTATAATATCTTATATTATGCAAGAAAAATAATAAATATTATATATATATGTATTTATTATGCCGAAATTATGTATTTATATACTTATACAATTAATTTAAATACATTAAATCAAGGATAATATTAAGATAAATTTATTTTAATAATAAAAATCAGATATTAGTCCATTCAAAGCCCAAAATCTCGGCATTTTTCTTGAGTATATCTTTTATATACATTTTTCATTTGTAAATTTATTTTAAACCAATTTCCGAACCCTAATAAATCATTAGGCGGCACATAAGATTTTTCCAAGGCAAGGAACGATTTTTCTAGGGTTCTTGGAGATCAAGGGAAGCTAGGAAAATTGCTGGTTCATTGGGTTAAGGTGTGGTTTGATTTATGGTACTCAATTGACTCGAAAATCCTTCATAAATTCATAAAATCATCAACAATTGTCAAAGGTATTTTTATAACTCAAGTTTCATCATGTTAATTCAGTATGTTCATGAGAAAAATTATTATGCATGATCTAGGGGTCGATTTAGGTTAATCATGTTCTAAACCCTAATTTTTAGCAAGAAATGAAATCGGCATTTAAATAATTGTTACCAACGATTTTATATTTTTCTCAGCTTGTATATATCATGTATAAGTCAGATAAAATGCTAAATAATTTTTAGAGGAACTCGAAATAATTATTGTGGAGTTTTTAATTCTTGCCGATTTCGAATTATGAAAGAAATGAAGAAATAAATTGGAAAACGAATTAGGGTTAGGGTTTTTATATTTTTCCCAGGTCCAATACATGCTAATGAATGTATAAAAATTATGTAATTATTGGGGGAAATTTTAATTAGGGTTTTGTGCATTTATTGGTTACCCGATTGTTCTTCTAATCTTTCATCTTCATTCTTAATCTTCATCATACAATCTCTCATTCTTACTAATAATATAATAACTTTTCAAGATTAAAGAATAGATCTGCCAATCATAAAAACCCTAATATGATGATTTTCGGTGCCTCCCTCTTTTAAACCCTAACACATTCTGATCTACTGCCTTTCATCAGTCTCGTTCCTGCTAAGGCCCTGTTATGATGAGTGTTATCGTATGATTGATCTCTTGCAACGAAGTTTCTTACAGGATGATGTGAGATGGAACCATAGAGTTTGGTTTGTGTTTTTAGGGTTTATTTTCTCTGCCAATCGTCTTTTTTCCTTCTTTTTCCTTTTCATATCTCTTTCTTCAGTGTTTTTCTGGTGTTGATATGGCTACGTCTAATCCTAACCCTAATGGATGGACTTGGGTTTTTGGTAAAAACAATAAACAACACACTATTGATGATTTGTTTGTAAAATACATGGAAAAAATTGCTACGTCCTTCTACGTATCAAATTTCCCCAATTATTTAGATGCTAAGAACCATTGGAAGGAATTTCAACATTTTGGACGCATTGTTGATGCGTTTATTGCGAATAAACGATCAAAACAAGGTAAACGGTTTGGTTTTATTAGGTTTTTGGGTGTTCGTAACGAGGTGGAATTTGCAAAGTCTCTTTCTAATGTTTAGGTTGGGAGTTACCACGTTTATGTTTCGATTGCTAGATTCTAGCGTAATCACAAAAAGGATTCGAGCCCTAAAATTTTTAATGTTTATGATAATTTTTAGTTTCCACGGGCCAATGTGATTCGGCCTAAATCATGCTTTAATAGCATTGCTGAGATTCACAAAAAAATCATATGCCACTATAACCCATGGTGACATAAGTACTAGGGAAACCCGCCGTAACGACATGAAAAATGTCAAGAGTGTCCACTTAGATGAATGTGACCTTATCAAAGTTGAAGATGCCTCTACAGTGGTTATGGTCATTGCAAAGGAGATTGATACGATTAGTAATATGTATCAAGTTTGTCGCAATGAAGGATTCGATGATATTAAGATCCATCATATAGGTGGGTTATGGGTGTGGATTCAATTTAACTCTGAGAAGTCATGGGACATTTAAATCCAATGAATCTTTGAAGAAGCTATGGATAACCTCTCAAGAAGTTTCACCTTCCTTTGTTGTTGATAAACAAATGATATGGATCGAGATCTGCGGCCCTCCTTTGTGTGCATGGGGGTTAAGTGCCTTTAAAAAAGTGACAAACCTTTTCGAAAAATTCAAATTTTTTGACACGAAAGATGAAGATTGCATGAGCATGGGTAGGGTTTGCATTGCCAAAAAAATTCAATCTCTCATCCATGAAAAGGTTGAAGTCAATATCCTTGGTAAGACTTTCCAAGTTTTTGTTAAAGAAATTAGAACATGGAATATCCACATCTCAAATGATATAGAATCAAATGATTATGATGATGAAGCTATATCGTCTAACAGGAATGTGGATCCAATCGAGGCCTTTGATGACTTTATACAACATGTTGTGGAAGGGAAAGAAGTTGAGAAAACACCCCCTAAGGACCCCAAAGCTAATGACTCTAAACCTCCTGATCTTGAGAAAGGTCCTATTTACAACAATGATGATGTTACTTCATGAGCAGGAAATGAAGATGTTTCATTCTCCACGGATCAGGTAAAGGTCAATCATATTGTTACTCATAAAGATATGGTTGCTGATGAGGTTGTCTCAGACAACTCCAAACCCTATGGTTTCGAGAACTTTATCAAGAAGAACAAAGCTTGTTCCCGGTCATCTAGTACTTCAAGAGCAGGCAAGTGTTCCACCTCTTTTGCCAACTATAGTAGAAAAGATTTAAAAGGCTTTTCTTTTATTGATGAAATGAATCGGATGATTGAAGTGGGCGGGGCTCTTGGCTATGACGTTAAAGGGTGTAAAAAATCTCTTATGCGATTGATTAATGGTATAGGTGTGTCAATCGTTGATAAATAAATATTCTTTCTATTAATATCCGTGGCTCCAAGAAGCATAGGAAGCGTGTTTGGATAAAAGAATTATGTTTTAAACACAACGTTCATATCCTTGGTGTTCAAGAAACAAATATGTCTAAGTTGGAGCTTTTTTAATTAAGATCTATGTAGGGTAATTTCAAGTTCGACTACGCATGTAGTTTGGCGAGAGGAAGGTGTGGTGGTTTGGTCACTTTATGGGATCCTAATGTTTATGCCAAAAAGCGAATATGGTGTAGTGATAATTACATCATCGTAGAAGGAAACTGGGAAAACTCGGTTGACAACTACTATATCATCAATGTTTATGGTCCACAACATCAGCCGGATAAATCAAACTTACGATCTTATCTTTGTGTATTTATTTAAGATCACATCAGAAGAGTTATTTTAATTGGTGATTTAAATGAAGTTAGAAGTGAATCAGAGAGGTTTGGCTTTACTTTTTATAGTGGGGATGCTATAATATTTAACTCTTTCATCCATGACACCGGCTTGATTGATCTTCCTATGGGTGGTCAGCATTTTACTTGGGTGAATAAAGTTGGTCTAAGATGAGCAAGTTAGATCGTTTCCTTATCTCAGATGATGTCCTCCATTCCAACACAGACCTGAAGGTCATTGATCTTGATAGATTATGGTCGGATCGTAATCCCATTCTCCTTCATTAAAAAAATGATTTCGGTTCGATCCCGTTCAAAATTTTTAACTCTTTGGTTTGATCGAATAGATTTTGAAGACATGGTTAAGGATAAGTGGGCTGCTATTTCCGATTTAAAGCAGTGCAAACCTCTTCATACCAAACTTAAAGATTTAAAATCCCATCTTAAGCTTTGGTACGCTCGCACTAAAGAGGTTGAGGCTAATAGAAAAAATTGCATATTGGCTACATTGCGAGACTTGGATAAAAATATAGATGACCGTCACACTACTGATGTGGATAGGACCACTCAAATTAATAGGACGCAAGAGCTCGAAGACACAAAGAAGTTAAAATCGATGGACCTAGTTCAGAAATCAAAAGTTAAATGGGAGGTAGAGGGAGATGAAAATTCAAAATTCTTTCATGGCCTTATTAACTTTAGAAGGAAATCTCAAATGGTCCAAGGAATCATGCTTGATGGTGTTTGGATACCGAACCTAAGGACTTTAAATCAGCTTTCCTTGACTTCTAAAAGGATAAGTTTAGTTGTCACGACTCCTCGGTTTCCTTCCCTTCAATGTTACCGGCTCATCGTTTTAGCATTGCTGATCGGGATTTTCTTAAATCCATGGTCTCTATGGATGAAATTAAGGCGGCGATTTGGGATTGTAGTAGTCAAAAAGTTCCGGGGCTGGATGGTTATTTTTTCATTGTCATTAAAAAGTTTTGGGATATTCTAAAGCATGATATTCAGTCATTTGTGGTTCACTTTTTCTCTACTAGTACGTTTCCTCAAGGTTCAAATTAAGCTTTCATTACGCTTATTCCTAAAGTATCTAACCCTTTGTTTATCAAAGACTATAGACCTATTTATCTTATTGGCATTCATTACAAGATTGTGGCTAAAATCCTTGCTAATAGATTATCAAAGGTCATCGACTCTATCATTAGTTCTGAGCAATATTCTTTTATTACGAGGCGACAAATCCTTGATTACCCTCTTATTCTTAGTGAGACTATTGATTGGTACAAGAAACGTAAAAAGAAAATGATGTTATTCAAAGTTGATTTTCAAAAAGCCTTTAATTCTGTAAGCTGGAGGTACCTTGATTATGTTCTTGATAAATTGAGCTTTGGTATTAAATGGCGTAATTGGATTAAAGTTGGATTAGCGTCGGCTAGGACTTTTATTCTCATTAATGGGAGCCCTACATCAGAGTTTTCTTTAAAAGGGATTTGAGGCAAGGGGATCCTTCTCTCCTTTTCTATTCGTTATTATTATGGAGGGTCTTCATATGGCTCTTTTCGATGATTTAGCTGCTAATTTGTTTCATGGCGTCAAGGTCGGTTCCCCTGGTATGCACCTTTCTCATCTATTTTACGCAAACAATGTTATTATCCTTTCTGAGTGGAATCAAAATGCTATGGAAAATATTTTTCAGATCCTCAATATTGTTTACATTGTTTTCGGGCTTAAGATTAATATCCATAAATCTAATGTATATGGACTTGGGGTTTCGTCTAATGAGGTAGAGGTCATGGCTTCCTACACGGGATGTGAAGCTGGTTTTTTCTCTTTCACTTATCTTGGTTTACCTATTGGTTCGAATATGAGTCGTATCGCGAATTGGCAGCCTCTCATTGACCGTTTTAAGGCTAGATTATCGGGTTGGAAGGCCAACCTTCTCTCCATTGGTGGCCGCCTTACTCTCATCAAATATGTGCTCGGTAGCCTTGGTAATTATTATTTATCTATTTTCAAGGTCCCCGAAACGGTTGTTAAATCTCTCAAAAGTTTATGTTATTCTTTCTTTTGGGGTAGCTCCGAGGACTCCAAGAAGCTTGATTGGGTTAAATGGTCGAATATTCTAGCCTCCCTTGATAAAGGAGGTCTCAGCGTTGGTAGTCTTAAAGCGTTCAATATGTCCCTTTTATTGAAGTGAAGATGGCGTCTTTTCCATAATCCGAATGCTTTATGGGTTCATGTGGTTAAGGCGATTCATGGTGATGAGGCAGGTATTGATATTAGAGGTTGTCACACTAATGGGGTCTGGGCTAGAATTGTCGGGTCAATTTTTCACCTTCACTTGAGTGGTATTGTTCCCCTAAACTCCATTCGTTTTAAGGTTGGTGATGGCTCTTCCATTCGCTTTTAGAAAGATACCTGGTTAGGCAACGATCATCTCTATATTAGATATAACATATTATATAACCTGGAAAAAAACAAAGATTGCTTTATTCAACAACGCATTACAAATGGTTCTTGGTTTTAGGATTGGAGTAGACCGGTTAATGTGGGAAGTACAAAAGCTGAATTCGACGCCCTTATTTATGATATCGCCAACTTGGATCCTGAAGAACTTGTTGATTCTGATACTTGCATTTGGAGTCTTTCTCATGACGACAAATTTTTTGGTGAATTCAGTTAGGAAGAATATTGATGAGCTCTCTCTCCCTTCCTTATTTTCAAGTACCCGGTGGTGTAAGATTATCCCTAAAAAGGTTAACATTTTCATGTGGGGGATGTTTTTAGATAGTCTCCCAAATCATTTAAACTTATCTTCCCGAGGTCTAGACATCGATTCGATTATGTGCCCGGTTTGCAATGTTTTTGTGGAATCAAGTGCCCACACAACTTCTGCTGTTTGGCATTTCGTTCGTGTTTGGTCAGGTTCTATGTTCCCTTCCTTTTCCTCATGTTGCGAGTGGGAACTTTGGTTTCAGTCATGGCACGCCTCAAAGGAAAAAAAAGACCGCGCTTATGCCATCTTTGCTGCTTCCTGTTGGACCTTATGGCGGTTTAGAAATAATATCACTCTCAACTCTCATTCTATGAGGAAAAGTGATATCTTCGATTTTATTTGTCTTGCTTCTTTTTCATGGCTTAAATTTAGAGGCATTCTTTGTATTAGCTGGAACGATTGATTGCAATCGCCTTTATAACTCTCTAGCGCCTTGCTAGTTTATATTTTTATATATCTTAATCTGCCGTTCAAAAAGAACACTATTTCAACACACAATAGGCAGATTTCTTAAAAACCATTTGAATACAATCAAAATTCATATAAAAACATAAGCAAAAAAGTCATAAATCAATTAAAAAACACCCCATTTTATAAGATAAAAACATTAATAGAATTCAAATAAAAAAAGATCATACATGTGGAAGAATTATTGTTTTCAAAATCATATTCTTGATGAACCCTTTTGTTCGATTTCATTTATTAAACCTAGTGATTATAGAGGGAGTTAGATAAAGGCTCATTAATCAAGTGTGTTTATTTGGTGGCCGGAGTTATTTGTGGTGACGGTGGTTGAATCTGTGGTATGTGATATCGTATAAATACGTACTAGCCGTATGTATATAATATTAAGTATTTCCAGTTAGATGTAAATAATCACTTGAGGACAAGCAATAATCTAATCTTCCGTTGTCGTATCCCAACGAGAATTGAATTTGAGATTTACGTTATGTTTGTCGTTTGATGCTTGATTATCTTTTTTTTTGTTTTGGTTTTGATTTTTATACTAATAATAATCTATAATAAAACTAAGCAATTAAATCTAAACTATATAAAAACGGATATGCTTGTCAAGCGAGGCGAAAGGTCATTAAGTGTGTAAGTAAGTGTTAATAAAGAATAAGTCCCGTTTAAAAAAATTGTTTTCTCACAACATTGGTTTTTATTGAAAACGATCCTTTAATTTGGTACAAATTACTCGATTCAATGTTGATTTAATACTCGTAAAAATATTATTTTCTCACAACGTTGGTTGTTATTGAAAACAATATCTTATAAAGGTATTAATTACTAGATTTGATATTTGATTATTTCTCCGGATTTTGCCTTTCAAAATAATCAAATAAGAAATCTAAATAACCCGAAGATTATTAATCAACAAATCACTTTTTAATCAACACTTATTTCACTAATCGCAACTCACTTAACCAGCATATAAAATTCTACTCGCTAAACATGGCAACTAATCGAACAATAATAAGCATAACAATTATATCAAACATATTAAGCTGAATAAGCTAAAACTACTAATAATGGAAAAGGGAAAAGAAGTAGAACTCGAATGGTGAAACCGATAAGAACGAGATCACCCGATTATATAAGTTAGACATAATGCTAAGTGTATTTTTTATTTAAACTTTATTTATTTAATAGATTATAAAGTATTTAAACTTTATCCTCTAAAAAGCAATAAAATCTAACTAAGCTATAAACTTATAGATAATAAGTAGCTTATACAAACCCATAAGCTCGCAAGGTGTAGAAAAGTTTTATTAACATAAAACAGGCGAGTAAACGATCAAAATAATAATCATAGGACCATTTAATTATTTTTGTTTAAACTTACGAATCTATTTAAAGCTATTTTAAGCTAACCAAACGATCCCTAATATTATGAAACTAAATTTAACCAAAATCCGAACCACTAAACACTAAACCAAATCTGAACCATTCGAGTACCAACCGAACCAGAAAGCCACAAACATTGAACGTAAATTAGCTAATAAACGAATACCCGAATCGAACCAACTCTAACTTTTAAACTAAAAATTAAGCCATTCTATGCAAAGTAGAACATAATTAGCCGAGAAATAAATTTAAGCTATTTTTTGACACTAAGCAAATCCGAACCAAATAAAGCTAATACTGAATAAGCTCATAACCGATTAAAACAAATCCGAAACCGAACTACCTGGTAAACACGAAATAAGCTACTTCCATGAAAAGTAAATCTGTTAACTATGCTTATAAGCAACACTAGAAAAAGCAAAACTAAACTATAAGTAACAAACTAAATTATAAGCTAAATACCAACAAATCGAAACAACATTCGAATAGAACCCATCCTGGGAAAACTCTTCACAAAATCTCGATTCATCAACAACCGTTAATCTAAAATCGACCTGGAAAATCTTCAAAATCATTTGAATCAACTAAAACAATCTGGTAACCTTCTTCAATTAATAAAACCGATTCATCACTAATATAAAACTTAAACTATTACAATATTCGGAATGAAGAAAAAAAATACATAAAAGAGTAATCTACTCTATTCCTAATCTTATTCTATTCTAATCTAATGAAACTTTCCTACTGCTACTACCTATCTACGAATATATAATGCAAAAGATAAGATAAGATAGATATATCAAAAAATGTTGCTGTGTCCATTCTTTTATTCTCAATTCTTGCGTTCAAAATAAGCAGTACCACATCTGGGCTTAATCCATTTCGAAATTGGGCCAAAGCAAAAAGGAGAAAATGTGTTGGGCCGAGTATGGTGTTGGGCTGATATCCTTAAGTCATGAGCCAGTATGTGTATGACTTGTAGTTTCTATTTGGCTTAAATAAGTATGGGTCGGTCCGACCCATATAAATGGTGTCAGACCGACCCAATAAGAGAAGAAGACACCGTCGGACTCGAAATCTCGTGCTCTTTCCAACGGCATGCTCGAAAATTAATAACTACTTCGTCTTGATCTCGAAAAACGCCTAAACGTCTTCAAATCTTAACCGAAAGTCACCGTTTTTGCTTTATTTTCAATCTCTTGTACATGCAAGACATAAAAACACTACCAAACATATTTGTAATAATATTTATCATATTTCATGTTTTTAGTCCGTTTATTAGTGTTTTCCGGGGTATAAGTGATGTGTGTTTAAGCACACATCAAATTCCCTCACACTTAGCCATTGTTGGTCACATAGTCAATGTTTATAAAACACACCCGAAAATAAATAATTAAAAACCCCTTAACTTATGACCCCTCACAATCAAACAAGAACATAAAAGGTCCATTAAGAAGGTTCAAAAATCATTTATTTCGAAAACGCTCCCGTTTTAACCACTTTATTCAATAATAGATAAACATTAAGATAAACATTAATTAAAATTATTTAAAAGGCTTTAAGAACGGGAGTTCGTCATCCTTGATTTTCACAATCCCCAAATCAAGCTTAAAACAAAATCATAGTCAAATATAAGATTAGACGCTAACACTACTCATAAATGCTAATTGTGTAAACGCAGCTACTTTTCGCTCCCTTTTTCCTAATTTCCTCTAAGGATTTTATTATTATTATTATTAATGTTAAACGGAGATACTTATTTTATATAGAATACAAAGGCCCTATTACATAAAGGTAACCGGGTTTAAACCACAATTAGTTTGAAAACATTCCTAAAAGACAATATGGTGAAATAAAGTCCACATTAAGGATCTAAATTCGCATGATTTTTAGGGTTATTCCTTTTTTATTTCATCCGAAACCACTCAAATTACGAGTCCACATAGACGGGTAACTTAAAGTTAGATAACCCCATTCGAAAATTTGGCTTTATTATTATTATAAATATTATTATTAATTATTATATTATTATAATAATATTATTATATTAATAATATTATTAAATATATGAATGCATACATTTATTATCCTCGTCCTCGGTCTTTTAAACAACTGACACATCGAGCGTCCCAACCGACAGAGCCAGTAGTCTTATTTCGACTTCGGGTATTCCCTCGACCTTTTTGAAGACTGAGACATCGGGCGTCCTAACCGACAGAGCCAGTAAACTTTTATCAGTCTCGCATTCCTTGCCTTATATGAAGACTGAGACATCGGGCGTCCTAACCGACAAGACCCAGTAATCTGACAAGGTAAATGTTATATATATATATATATATAGGGTGTGGTTATAATAAAAAAAATTTATAATAAAAAGGGTAAGATGGATTGTGGAGGTGACATGTGTCACTTTGCCACATCACCATGCCACATCACATTGTCTTATCACCATGACACATCATCTCCTTTAAAAAAAATTAGGAAAATTATTTTGGAAATTTTTTTCGAAATTTTTTTTTCGAATTTTTTTTTTCCGAAAAAGATATTATACCCAAAAAAGTTATAGTGCATCACAATTATATTTTTTTGTGCATCACGTTTATATGTTAATGCATCACAGTTATAATTTATTGCATCATTCATATGAAATGTTGCAGTGCGTCACACTTTAAAGTTCAGTGGATCATGATTATAAAATACTGCATCACGGTTATAAGTATTTGTTGATGCACAAGACTTATAACTATGATGCATTAGCTTATAATGCATCACCGTTATAAATTTGGTGCATCAAAGTTTTAACTTACTGCATCATAGTTATCCTTTTGTAGCATTAATATCTTAACTTACAACATCATTGTTATATATTTAGTGAATCACTGTTACTACATCGTACTTAACTGTGATTCTTGTATCTATACAAGTAATCTACCTTTTTATGTCATTAGTTCATCACATGCATTTTTTGTGCATTATAGTTATAATTTTATCGCATCGTAGTTATATGTTTGGTGCATCATGGTTATAAAAATTGCATCATAGTTATAAGTTTGGTTAATCAATTATGATGTAGTAACTCATAACCATGATGCACCAAAACTTATAATTATGATGCACTAGAATAATTTTTAGAGAAAAAAATAAAATTTTCAGGAAAAAAAATTCAAAAAATAAAAATATTTCATTAGTGCACCACAAGCAATTTTTGGTGCAATATAATTATAATTGCCGCATCGGAGTTATAACTATGGTGCATCATAGATATAAGAATTGCATCATAGTTATAAGTTTGGTGAATGCACTAAGATACAATATAATTTTGTTGGGTATAAAACTTTTTCTAGAAAAATAGATATTCGAAAAAAAAGTTGTAAAAAAACAATTCTAGGAAAAAAATTATAAATATTTTCAAAAATTTAGTGCATCATGTTTATAAATTACTGCATCACAGTTATAAGTATGGTGCATAAATGTTATAAATTATTGCATCATTGTTGATGCACAAAACTTATAACTATTATGCATTAACTTATAATGCATCACTGATATAAGGTTGGTGCATCAAAGTTTTAACGTACTGCATTATAGTTATTCGTTTGGGGAATCAATGTTTTAACTTGCAACATCATAGTTATAAGTTTAGTGCATCATTGTTATAAGCAGATGAATCATAATTTTAAATTAGGTGCATCATAGCTATATGTTACTGCATCATAGTTAACTATGATTCTTTTATCTATATAAGTAATGCACTTTTTTATATCATTAGTGCATCACATGCATTTTTTGTGCATTATAGTTATAATTTATCGCATCGTAGTTATATGTTTGGTGCATCATGGTTATAAAAATTGCATCATAGTTATAAGTTTGGTTAATCAATTATGATGTAGTAACTCATAACCATGATGCACCAAAACTTATAATTATGATGCACTAGAACAATTTTTAGAGAAAAAAATAAAATTTTCACGAAAAAAAATTCAAAAAATAAAAATATTTCATTAGTGCATCACAAGCAATTTTTGGTGCAATATAGTTATAATTGCCGCATCGTAGTTATAACTTTGGTGCATCATAGATATAAGAATTGCATCATAGTTATAAGTTTGGTGAATGAACTAAGATACAATATAATTTTGTTGGGTATAAAACTTTTTCTAGAAAAACAGATATTCGAAAAAAAAAGTTGTAAAAAAACAATTCTGCTAAAAAAAATTTTGGAAAAAAATTTTGGGAAAAAAAATTTTGGGAAAAAAAAATTTCGGAAATTTTTTTTTTCAGAAAAAAAAAATTTCTAAAAATCTTTTTTCCCAATTTTATATATATATATATATTTAGCCAAATTTCAAGTCCCGTGGTCTTTTAACTACCTAGACAACGGGAGCGAGCCGTCAGGAATCGGTAGCCTATTTCCCCACAACACTGACAAAACCTCGATGTGTACCTTACTTTCACCAGAAGGAATCTCTACGAAGGGATTTAAACTAAGAATCGCAAAAACCAAAGTAACTTTATTTATTTAACAATTATATAATGTTTATTAAGCTGGTGAGAGCAAAAAGCCACAATCAACCTCCATGAGCTCTAAAGAGATCCAACTACTCCACGCTTAGCATCTAACTTATATTTAACTCTATCATTTTTCGTTCTTTGCAAAATTTTAAAGTTAAGCAAACGCTTAGTCTTGAAAGGTAAGGGGAAAACTAGAGTTTAATACTCGGTCAAGTCAAAAATATCCCTAGTTCTACGGGCCTACTTGTTACTAACATTTTTATATTTTTATATTTTCTTATCATCATCATTTCAAAATAACAGATTTTATTAGTGCATCACGTGCAAATTTTGGGCATAATAGTTATAATTACCACATCGTAGTTATAACTTTGATGCATCATAAATTATAATTGTGATGCATTAACTTATAAACATGATGCCCTAAAAAGATAAATGTGATGCACTAGAATTTTTGGTGAATAATTATGATGCAATATATTATAACTGTGATGCATTAACTTATAAACATGATGCACTAAAAACATAACTGTGATGCACTAGAATATCTTTTGGGTATAATTTTTTTTCGAAAAAAATTGTTTTGAAAAAAAAAATTCGAAAATGTCTTTTTTCGAAAAAAAATTTTGGGAAAAAAAATTTCTAAAATTTTTTTTCCAATTTTATATAATATATTTAGAGCCAAATTTTCCAAGTCCCGTGTCTTTAACTACCTAGACAACGGGAAGTGAGCCGTCAGGAATCGGTAGCCATTTCCCACAACACAACAAAACCCTGATGTTATCTTACTTTCACCAGAAGGAATCTCTACGAAGGGATTTAAACTAAGAAATCTCGCAAAAACCAAAGTAACCTATTATTTTTACACATTATAAATGTATATTAAGCTGGTTGAGAGCAAAAAGCCTACAATCAACCCTCCATGAGCCTAAAGAGATCCAACTACTCCAATGCTTAGCATCTAAACTTAAATTTAACTTTCTATCATTTTTCGTTCTTGCAAAATTTTAAAAGTTAGAGCAAAACTCTACATCTTGAAAGCTAGGAAAAGCTAAAGTTTAATACTCGATTCAAGTCAAAAATATCACTAGTTTCTAACGTGCCACTTCAATTACTGAACAATTTTATATTTTTATATTTTTCTATTTTCTTATCAACATCATTTTCAGTTTTTATATATATATAGAATATCAAATACAGCAAGATTTTGGTTAAAACAAGGGTTGCGAGGCACAACAGGCACAGGTTATGATCAAATTTTCAATATAAATCCCCCCCCCCAACATTTTAGATCCGAAACATTGCCGTCAATGTTTAAAAATAATATGGTTATTACCCCCACACTTAAGGACAGGAAAGGCAAATGCACTAATTCCAAGTAGATATATATAAACGAATATATATATATATATATTATATATATATAGGTAATATAATGTATAGTATATATATATGTATGTATATATATATAAGGTATAATATTATTATTATTATTTTTGAATAAAGCAAAAATTTGGTTAAAACGGGGTTGCGTGAGACACAGACAGGCAACATGTATGATCAATTTCTACATAAATCCCTCCCACACTTAGAATGGAACATTGGTCTCAATGTTCAAAAATATCGGGTTTTACCCCCAGACTTAGGAACGAAAAAGGCAAATACAAACAATTCCAAGTGTGAAAGGGTATGATCAGGATTAAGGATTTCCATAATATTATGAAGAAGATCGGAGACCGAGAGATTGGAGGATTGAAAACAAGCACGGAGGTCTTCACGATCTGAGGGAATCCTGCAAGCAAAAACGAGCACCCACAAAACACAACAAGGAAAGAAGCACTCCCCCACACTAAATATTAATACTACTAACTATACTAATATAATATTATACTACTAAGAAAATAGAAAGAGAAAGAGAACACGGGTTGCCTCCCGAGAAGCGCTTGTTTTTGTTCGAGTCTCTAGCTTGACTCTAATGTTATTTCATTTTAGGTCCATGGTCAAATCCATCACCCGATGTGAGGTGAGGATGGTAATAGCAATACATCACCTCCTTAGGTAAGTATGCAACAGGACAAGGTGATGGCATATGATGAAAACCAAAAGAAGGGGTCTCCATCATCCTCGTCTTCCCTCCTGACTGTGTCAGGGAGAAGAAAGGATCAAATCTTTCCACTTCCCTTAAGCAAATCTGCTTAGGACCGGGAAGTGATGTGACTAGCAAAGAAGACTCATCAATAACTGGAGTCGACTCAAGGAAGTCCAGAATACTAATGTCCTCAAACTCTTCATCAAAAAGGGGATTATCATAACATAAGTTATAATCATCATTAAAGCTGAAGAGAGAGTTTGAGAAAGACACGTCATAGGATCCAGGCACCGAATCAGAATTACCTAAAGGTTCATCAAACACCCTTGGGATTGGGACAGGGTCATCGGTAAGTAACCGTTCTAGTTCTTCTATGTCCCTAATAGGATTGAAGTCAATTTCCCTATCTCCCATTGAGAGGGTGTCTAAATGCTCTCCTAAAAGTAAGTCGATATCTACTACAGTATCTCCCAAAACATCAGTACAAGGTAAAGGTGGATCAATAGGCATACTACACTCTAAATCAGTACTATCCAATGTCAACTCGGACTCCCTTGGGATTGGGACAAGATCATCAACACTAGACTTTATGAATTAGTCATTTTCCCTTTCGGGAATAGTTCTAATAACCTCATCCCCCATTAAGAAGGTGTTTAAAGGCTCTATGGTAGCTAAAACAAGTAGGTTTGGTGTGTATGAAAATGGTGAAGGTGTCACGCGAGCGGTATTATGTTGTCTTAGAATTTGATCATCGTCAAAAGGCACCTTCATGAAATCATTAATCCCCTTAGGTTCTCCTACAGGGGAATTAGTCCTTAGAGTTCTAAGAAGTTCCTCAAAAATACGGTTATTTTCCCTTGCTAAAAGCATAAAATGACTATCAAAATGTAAATCCTGAGGGGGCGACTGATCAATATGGTACCGTGGAGGTTGGTCAAAACAAGGAAAGTCATAATTGTTATCAGGATTAGGCTCATAGACAAGTTGGTTCCTGGTTTGACAATGTAACACCCCAAAAATGCGTGTCGCAGCGGAATGTATGTCCGGGGGAGTTACTTCATAATACACAACGCTAGATACAAGAGAACGACCTCTAAATGCGTCGTTTGAAAAATAATCTCGTTGATTTCCTTGAAATTGATATAACATTTGTCCCATAATTGCATCACCATGAAAAACTTGAATGTATAGACTCCAATGCACTTCAAGTAAGCCAAGTATCTATATCACTTGAGAAAAACATGCTTAAAAAGGGTCAACATAAAGTTGGTGAGTTCATAGATTTGTTTAAGTATAAATGCTGAACCAAAGTTCTGTCAAGTGTGTATGACCATTTAAAATCCTTAAATGTCCTTCCAAAATGTAATCTTATCCCAAAGATTTATAAAGTATGCATGATCAATTTAATGTCACCAAAAGTACCAATCTTATCCCAAAGATTTATAAAGAATGCATGACCAATTTAATGTCACCAAAATGAAAGATTTATTAATGAATGCATGATCAATTAAATGTCCCCTAAAGTACCAATCCTATACCTAAATTTTTAAAGAATGCATGACCAACATTTAATGTCAACAAAGAGTACCAATTCTTATCTCAAAGATTTATAAAGAATGCATGACCAATTTAATGTCACCAAAATGTTTCAAGTATGTATTGCCACTTTATTCAAGGCACAGTAAATATTCATGTGAGTATAAAACAATGATTACAATTACTCTAAGTTCATGAAACCGATGCACTAATATAACAGTAAGAGTTCATATGTAAGTATTGTGGGCCCTGTAGGCCCAACCAATCGTAATCCGACATGTTATAACGTTCGTTTGCCCAGTGATAGCTAATCACCCGAACGGGGATCACACCCGAATAGATCTATTTCATAACATTCGCGCTCACCCTCCAAGTGATTTACAGTTCATGAAGCTGTGACGTAGACTTATATATATACCCATCACAGGTGTCCCCTCCAAGAACACCCGGGCCTTTATTTAAAGAATATGTACTCCCGTTACCGGTGTCCCCTCCAAGAACACCCGGGCAGTACTGTATTGTTATCAGTTCAATCCGCTTAAGCTAATCCGTAATCATTTCAAAAGTAAAGTACGTATATTTGTGACCAAAAATGAAGTCAAGTAATATATCCTATAGCGAGCTATGTAAATGAGTATGTGAACCAATTTGTAATCAACCACGTAAATGCATTTGTAAACAAGCATGTTCTCACCCCAAAAATATATGTAAACAAGTAAAACGTGGGGCTATAAACTCACAATATCCTTTAAAAACAATCACGTTGTTATAAGATAACCGAGTAAGTATAAGAGTTTGTAGACAAGCATGTATCCCCCTCGCGGGTTTATAAACATTCAAAAGATTGAAAAGCGAGGTTATGAACTCACATTGATGTTGTAGGACGATTGGCAGAAATGCACATATTAAGCACAACACAAACGGAAGACGAAGCGGCTCGATCAAGAAGTTGCAGCTAATCTTAACGGCTAAGTCCCACTAGCCTAGGATAATGTATTTGGGTTTTCCGATGAATGGTTACGTCAACGCGACACGTTGATAAAAGATTTAGATTTAAAGTTGTAATAGTTTGGTGGTTGGTTAAATAAATGAATTGAAAAGTGAACGCAAAGTATGTAATATATTCCGTATATATTACATATAAAAAAATAAACCATTATATAACTCATACCGTGAATTATAACTGAATACATACGCAATCCAAAGATTTAATGTGTTAGTATTATATGCTTTCCATGTATTATATAATAAGTGTGAGTAAAATAATTAAACCAATTAGTTTGACTCGTTTTCTGAAATCACTACTTAATTAAATAAAAAGTTCTTGTATAAACGTAATCGTACGTTTTAAGATTACTAATTAAGTTAAACGATGTTTATAAAGCTTTTACAACAATTATTATGTTATCTTCTAGCCGACAATTATAAAATATAAAATAATATTTTATAAATTTATATTTTGTTTCCTCGACGGGTCGTGTCCAAAATAGTTGTCTCATTGTAAAAGTATAGTTTTCGTTCGTTGCTCATATTATCGTATAGTTATATTTTAGTATATTTTTAAAATATAATTTAGTCCTTTTATCGGTTTCTAAAGTAATAGCAGTTTTTGTGAATCATAAATATATATAGAAAATTATATAAATTTCATCATGACTTTCCCCGTTTATATAACGTTTTCCATATTTATAAAATCCAATGTTTTTCCACTTTTCAAACAAACCGTGTTGCAATATCCCCGTGCTTTAAATATATATATTTTTATATATATTTCTAAACTAAACAATATAATGATTATTACATTTATTTAACCATTTAACCACCTTTTTATATATATCCGGTTTTAATATTTTTAAAACCTTAAGTTATATTTATTCATCATTTTATATGAACCAAACACACCCTTATGACAAAGCTGCCAATCCAAACACACCCCTTTGGCTGTTTAACAGCCAAACGTACCCTAACCGTGTCAAGCCCAGAAACAAACACCCTCTTACGTTTTCTATCGAGCCAAACGCACCCTAATCATGTTATAACTAAATCAAACGCACCCTTTTTGGCGTCTGTTAAACCAAACAGCCATAACGCACCCTTAGTGAAATCTGCATAACCAAACGCCCCTTTGTGTTAATTCAACAACCAAACGCACCCCTCCTTGGTGTTGCGACAACCCAAACGCACCCTATGCATTTTAAAACTAAACCAAACGCATCCTAATCGGCGTTAACGAAAACCAAACGAACACCCCTAGCTGCCATTATCGAACCGAACGCACCCTTGTCTGAAACAGACCAAACGCACCCCTTTTTGGTAGGTGGACTGCCAAAACAAACACCCTTATGGTGTTTATTACAACCAACGCACCCTTCTTGGTGCTTCGCTCACAACCGAACGCACCCTTGGTGGTTCTTTATAAACTAAACGCAGCCTTGTTGGGTTCTTAATAAACCAAACGCATCCTAGTGGCCCAAGAATGAAACTCACTCGCCCATGGTGGTGGCTGAGCAACACCCACGCACACATGGTGGTGGCTGTTAAACCCACGCACCCTTTTAGGGTCGTGGTGACGATGGTGAGAAGGCAGGGTGGCGTGGTGTTGGCTGGGAGATGAGGATGAAGGTGGCAGTGGTGGTGACGCGGCTGAGACAGCAGCAGGGGGGAAAGGCGCGTGGAGGCGAGTGTTGTTGGAGATCGGGTAGATCGGGCAATAAGGAACACATTTGGTCTTGGCAGGAAAACTCGACGGAAAAGTTTTCCGGCGGCGGCGGCGTGGTGGTGGCCGAAATTCGGCGGCGGTGGCCGGACATAGGGGAGGGAAAGAGTGTTGTTTATGTGTGTGTGTATTTTGTTATATCAAAATGAAAGAAAATGAAATAAAAAGTATAAAACTTTTTTTATATATAAAAAGTTTATAAACAAAATGTAATGTGTAATATAGTTGACGGTTGATTATGTAAGTTTTTAATATAGTTTTGATAATTATCGGTTCAGGACTCGTTTGAAGGACTTAACGGATGATTCAACACACGAAACTTGCGCCATTGTTTTCCAAATAAATTTTCCAACAAAAACGAGTATTCATTTGATAGTACTTCATAAATATTTTTATAACATTTATAAAAATATTTGTTCTTCATTGGAAAACCCGGTTATGTCTTGCCCGAAAGTAAAAATTAACAATAAATTTTCTAATGTTTTTTCGAGTTATCAATAAACGTTTTCGAATAAAATGATGACTAATTTATTAAATATTTTTATTTAATAAAAAGCGTTAATTAAATATAATTTAATTACTTTCTTGTTTCTAAATCTTGCGAGGGCATTTCAGTCACTTTCTGACTGTTTTCGGGTCTCGGTCAAAACAAAAAAGTTGTCAGGAATGTCGTTTTACATCAAATTGCTTTAGAGTCCGAATAGTGAAAACGTGATTTAGTAGTTCGTTTCTGATACGTCAGCTTATAAATAACATATATCTGTTTCGTTTTCGAGCCAAATAAGTTAAAAATAACTTTCCCTTGAGAGATGTAATTATAAATATGAATTATTATTTAAAATATGTTCTGAAAATTTTACCGGTTACGCGGTAATCGCTTTTATGTGACAATGAACGACCAAAAGTCAAAAAGGTCAAGTCAGATTCGAAAAGTCAAAGATTAAAATAGTTCTTTAAAATTTCAAAAATTCCCGGATGTTACAGTACTTCTAGTGTAATTCAGACTGTGAATGTGATTGTTCCTTCTCCAGTTAAAAGTCAAAGGGAAGGAAAAGCACCAATGACTTCAGAAGATGTTCAAGCTGCTCAAAAGACAAAAGAACAGATAAGACAAGAAGAAGCTGGTCTTGCAGAAGCTATGAGGTTGCAAGCTTTACAGGATGATGTGAGGCAAGACATGTTATTTAGATGTTTGTTGGGCTAAGAGAATACCAATGAGGTGCAAGAACTTTGATATAAAACAACTAGGAAAAAGAAAAGCTGAAGTTCAAGAAGCAGCACAGTTCTATACAGAAGAGGATTGGAACACCATTAGAGCCAAGCTTGAAGCAAATGCAGAATTAACAAAGAGTCTCCAAGGAGAAAATGTGTCTAGTGATGATTTTGCAAAGAGGATGGTGGACATGATAAATCAGAAAAAGAAGTATTATGCAGAACAGAAGGCTAAGGCAAAGAGAGACAAACCCATGACACAAGCACAGCAAAGAGACTATATGAGTACCTTCATCAAAAATCAAAGCTCTTGGAAAATGGCTCAGTTGAAGAAGCTTACTTTTGAAGAGCTCAAGGTTGAATTTGAAAAGCTGATAAGGAGCATTGAAAGTTTTGTGCCTATGGGATCTGAAGAAAGAGTTAAGAGAGCAGGTGTACAGCTGGAGTAAGAGACTTCAAAGAAACAAAAGATTATTGTTGAAAATGTTCCAGTCACAGAGGAGAAAGTTGAAGTTGTAAAGAAAGAAGAGCAAATAAAGAGAACAGGAAAAAGGAAGAAGCAAAAAGCTAGGAAAGGTACACATGCTGACAAAACTGCAAAGCATGAAGCTGAAGAAAGACGGATTGAAGCTACTTGCTTTTGGAAAGGTAATGATACAGATTCTTCTTCAGGTACTGATATTCCAGTAAGTGCTGTTCCAGTAGCTATCAAACCTCCTAGTATAGCTAATTGGAAGATAATCAAGCTAGGGAACAAGGGTGTGTATCAGATTATAAGAGAAGATGGAACTTATATCACTTACATAAATTTTGGAGCTATGCTTAAAAGTATCTCAAGGGATGATCTTATAGAGTTATACAGGTTAGTTATGCAAAAGTATGTAAAATAGACCAGAGGATGAGTATGAGAGAGTATTTTGGGGTGATCTTAAGACCATGTTTGATCCACCTCTGAGTACAGATCCTGTCTGGAATTTACCATATCAACAAAAGATGCTAAGATGGAGATATTATGACACTTGTAGAGTGCATTGTTTGACTTTGGAATCAGCTGATATCTACATGTTGACAGAAAGGAGATATCCTATACCATGATGAGATGTGTCATGCTTTGGTTGGGATTAAGAAGCTTCAAGGGGATAAAAAGGATGAGGCTGGCTATTAATTGTTAAAGTTAATAAAGAAGCAAGCTTAGAATAAGTTAACTTGAAATGATGGTGTTTGAAAAGCTTCTCAGTAGCTACAAGTATGGTTTGGGTATTTGGAAGCTGCAATGGAGTTGAGAAGGATTGTTTAAGTGTTGGTTTAGCAACCACACAACAAATGGTCATCAGTTCACCATGTCTAACAAACATCAAGAACTGGCTAGTCCAAAGCAAACGGCTTTGGTAAAGACTTCTCAAATTCGTTGATGGCTGACAGTTTGCCAAAAACTGTATGGTAATCAACTCACCATGTTTTTAAAACAAAGAGTTGGATACTCTATAGAAAACGGCTAATGGTAAAGAGATCTCAAATCCGTTGATAGCTGATAGTTTGCTAAAAACTATAAGGTTATCAATGGACCTTGTTATTGCAATGAAGTATGGAATAGTCCATAACAAACGGCTCATGGTAAAGACATATCAAATCCGTTGATGGCTGGTAGTTTGCCAAAAACTACAAAGCCAACTTAATTGGATGTTGCTGTGTAGCTGTGATGCAGAGGTGATGATTTACTGCTGACAAGGATTGAAAGCTAAAGGAAGTTAAAGATGACCAAGAACACAAAAGAGTTCAAGATCATCAAAGAGCATATTAAAGACGTGTTTTGGAGCATTCCTCAAAATGCTCAATTGTATGGAAAACTAAAGAAACTTGAAGTTAACAAGTGAAGTTCAAGTTTAAGGGAGGATTGTTAGGAATTAAGTATTCTAGACTTAATTTTGTTAGTAATATATAGTTAGTTTGCAGTTTACATGTTGTATGTAGGAAAAAAAAAAGGTTAGCTTACGTTAGTACTGGTAGTGTATTATAGTTAATACTGTCAGTATAAAGATGTTAATACTGATAGTTAAAGTTAGTATTGTTATGTTATAGTTAAGTCTGCTTATGCAAAAGTTAGTTAGAGATAGAGATATGCATGAGATACCTTAGGATAGGTATGCATTCTCTTATACGATTGTAAGCCTATTAGGGTTTCCCTGGTGTATAAAAGGAACCCTAGACATAGTTAGAAGATATAGATCTATAGAGATCAATTAGTAATCATAGTTTGTAACCTAGTAAGATTCAAGTTATATTACAAAGGTTGAGTTTGATAAAAAGATCTTTTATGTTTTTCTTAATACTGTTTTTCTTAGCATTGTTGATTAGTTTCCTCATAATCCCCCCCCCCACCCCCCACCCCCCCCCCCCCCCCCCCCCCCCCCCCCCCCCCCAATTAGTGTTCAATACAGTTTCATTACTTTGCTTTGGAGTTATCTAAGTAATACATAAAGTCTTTGCAAGTACTAATGGTTTCAAAGTTCTATTCAGTAAAGGTAATTCACAATTATCTCTCATCTTTTTCTCTCTCTAAAAATACAGATCTATTACTCCTCTCATCTAAAAAATATGACCACCACACCACCACCATCAACCACCACTCAAAAATATTGTTTAACACAAGAATCACACTCAAAAGGCTTGCTTAATCCACCTTAAACAAAGCTCCCTTGATTCATTTTTCACATACTAGTGTTATTTGAAAGAGTTGTTTCACATAACCTCATCTTCCTCTCATCATTTCTTGGTGTTCTTATAGGTAAAGACAAGGGTACTAAGAAGGCTGTGCTTATTCGTGTACCGAAAAAGTGCATATTTTGGCTCAAAACACATGTTTATCCATTTTCTTTGGATCTAATCTATAAAATAAATTAGCTATTGGATAAGTAGTGTTATAAGACTCTTAAAATGATGATACAATGTTAATAGGACCTGTTTGGGAGTTTAGGGATTCGAATGATAAAACTAGTCACAAAAACGTTTATAAAAACCATGATTTAGAGCTAGATCGGTGTAAACTTGTACATGCAATGGTTCTATATATAGTAAGGTACTACTAAATTTTTCTTATTAAAAGGATGTTTACATATTTAATGATTTCAACAGATTGTTTCGGTCGTTTTTGCATTTTGGGTTAGTGGTTTGACTGGTTTAGTCAAAGGAAAAATTTTCATTCGCCTTTCTTTATTTTTTGTCATATGATTAGAGCATAATCTGATGATAAATTAATGTTATGACATGATTCCAGAGCTAAAATTATGTGCTTTGAGTCTAGTTTCCATAAATGTAAGCTTTATAAAAATATGAGGTCTTTTTGTTAGTGAAAGTTGCAAAATGGTTAAAGGTGTCAAATCTGCCCGAAAATCTCTTTTCAACCCTTGTACTAAAATGGCCATATATCATAAACCGTGATGAATCTATCATTGAAACTGATATGGGAGACACTTGTAAGGGTTATTTAGAGTATCCCATTGTCCCCTCAAACCTAACTCATTATAATCTTGATTTTAGATCTCTTATTCATTTTATTATAACATTGGTATGTCAAGATTTGGCCGTTTTTGGAGTCGGGTATAAATGGTCAAGTATAAGTCTTTATAAAATCTATGAATAATTCTGAACACACCTTTAAAATCATGGTAATTGTGTACTGGAGGTGTATCTTGACCTAAAATTTGGTTAACTTGGTCAAATTAATACTTAAAGTGACAGGAAATTCAGGGTAAATTAGTAGAAATTTAGGCCTTGTGATAAAAAGTAACCTTAAAGCAAAGTGATAAACAAGACTTAACAATATGAATACTTAATATTGTCTGAGCATTTCGGTATAGATGCTAATTAGGTAGTTACTTGCTTAGGTTGCAGTAGTAGGTGCGCATATTTGTTTGGTTGCATAAGCTTAGTGTGGTTTGCCGAGAAGTCCTATTGTCGTTCTAACTTTTAAGGTAAGTTTCTCTCATCCACTTCTTTTTACATGTTTTAAATGTTTTGGGGTGGAAAGCATGATGTGTCATTTTTATACTTTTACTTTAAAGTAGTTAATCTTTTGAGCACATTTGAACTTGAACGTGTTGAACTTTTAACTTGATTTGAACTTGTGAACTTTGGGAAAGCGTGTAAACTGGAACCTTGAACTTAAGTTGTATGGTGTGTATGCTTGGAAATCCCGCCACTACTTTTAATTTTTTTCTCCCTCAACGAGATTGAGACGTTAGTACTTATGGATTGCGCTATTAGGAGATTAGCCCCTCTTCACTCCCCGCACAAGGGTGCATAGTACTAGTGTTGTGCCACCCTAATACAAACTAGAACTGATTGGGATGGTTGGAACGTTAGGCTAATAGTGTACGTAGTGCCTCGCATAACTAACTCTTAACATTACAATATACATTGATTTGTTTTGGACTCTCAACTTGTTTGGAAATTGATTTTGGTTTGGACAACAGTTTTTGATAACTTGCCATTGAGTTGGCAAACTATTATCGGACATCTACTCTTTTCTAAAACTATAATTTGTGTACATAATCATGTGAGCTCACCAACTATTTCGATAGTTGACCGTTTTTATCATTCTTTTCAAGTGATCATTCCTAAAGTGGAAATTTCGTGTACTTGCACTTGGACTTTGTTCAAGATGTCTTACTTTTCTTCAATGAAACTGTACTTTTTGGATACCATGTTTGGGAGAAACAACTTTATGTGACCTTTGTACTCTTTAAACTTGTTGTTGGTATTGTTGTAATTCGGAAACTTTCTTTTATCGTGATAGTATGTGTGTTTTATATCTATCATCTTGTGTGAAGTCCTTTAATAGGTTACACCTGCGGTTCTGCTTAGTGGGGTGTGACAGATTGGTAATCAGGGCTAGGTTCTGAGAACGCCGATTTTATTTCAAAAATAAAATTTAACTTATAACTCCTAAATGATTTTTCTGTTTCTAATCACAAAATGAAGTCGACTAGTTCGAGTGGTTGCATCATTAGATCTAAATTAGACATAACTTGATCAACTATGTCTAATTCAGGGATTATCATGCAACACTAGGTATAGTTATTATTTTAAACAAGTTTAAAAACCGACTTTACACTTTAGTCACTGAAAAGCATACTAGGAATTATGTGCACCATACAATCCATACTTTTAGAAGTCCACTATTTGATTTTAGTACATCATGCTTATTGTGATTAATACATTCATGTTCTGAGTTTGCTTTTCACATCGGTTACTGTCGTTATAGTGTCACACTATCCCTAAACACCTTGTTATTATGGACAACGTCACAGTCACAATATGTTCTATAGATCGTCTTCGCGCGCTAATGATTCAGCGAGTGAGTCGCGACGTACACCTAAATACTTTTCGTACCTTTACCCTGCATAAGACCTTGAGAAGGACTCGTTGATAGATTCCAAGTAAGAACTCAAGGCGAGCAGTAGGTGAACTACGTATTCACGACATGTAGAGACGTTCTTTCTTTCACTATTAGAGCTACGTCGACCTATATTTTGGTCACGTCTTCGTTTTATTTCCTCATGCTATTAAGCCAACCATTTTGGCTTCTAATGTAAGAATTCTTTGCTTGTTCGCCAACATCATGTTCAGTAATTCAAGATTTTGTTTATGAGCGACCCCAAGTTGAGTCAATTTTTCAAAATCATTGGGCCTTTTACCAACTTCTACCTTGATTTCATGATAGTTCTTGTTTGATGAGTTGTGAAATTATGCTTCAAGTTGCTACATGGCTTAAGACCTTTGAAGAATTCACTCAAGGACGGGTGAGGCTTGGATGTTTGGATGTGGATACTCAAACGACATGGATGCAACGCGACTAATGGGAGACTAGGGTTGAAAGCAAAAATGCTCGGCATTTTGTCCTTACCCTACCATGCGGATTGCAAACGACTATTTCTCATCCATTATGAGGATTGACATCATTTTTATTGTAAAAACCTGTTACTTAAATGTTTCGTTCTTGAAGACGTTCGATGAGACAGATTACGTCATTAGTTGCCTTAGGAGCAACTCGTCTTAGAATGTTACCACTCTAGTTGTTTGGTTGTATGACTATCGCATAGGAGACCCCTTTTGAGATAAAAGGATTGATACGAGAACGAGAACCTTATATTTGATACTGGTTAATTGTGTAACCATGATAACAATTTTCGTCCTGGTTTTGTGTTTCGGAGATGGTATTTATTTGGACGAGTCGAAGTCCTTTGGTAACAAAACATGTACAAGTGAAGTAATTTTTGAACTTTTTTTTAAACGGGATGCACTTATATTTTTCAACGGTTACATCGCTTTAGCATCAAAATTTATGTATTATAAATACATCTAAACACCAAATTTTATTGAATATATTTATTCAACCCGCGTTTGAAAAAAAAATGTTTTTATTATCAAAATATAAATTCTTTTGTATCGGTATCGTTGTGTTTGGTTACTATGACTTCAAATTTTTGGAAAATCCTTATTATGACTAAAAAAATAAAAAATAAAAAAATAATAAAAAAGATAATTAAAAAAAAATTAAATAAATGAATAAAATTACTTTATTTTACGTTATTTGAAATACATCGTAGTCAATAAATAAAATTTTTATACGTTTTTTGTTGGTACGAACCTTGTTGTAAGTTACTACGAAATACAAACTTTTTGCAGACGTATCTCTTTAGATGACGACTATTATGGAAGAATTGAAACTATATATGTGGAAAAGTTTATCTCTTACTCGATATAAATATTTGTAACATTTTTTTCCTTGCACAATAGTTATTTCAATAAATTTTAAAGTTACATTGTATTTGCACGGTACTTGCACTATACTTTGGTCAAATTACTTACTCAAATGAATGTTGTAGACAATTTTAAAAACCATACCTCCGAGGAGAAACACGCGCAACTCAGGAACGAATCGTGGAAACCAATCTAGGTACATCCGTACCAAACGAACCTAGAGCAGACACGAGCTTTGTTCACTAGAAATTTTAAAGTTACATTGTATTTGCACGGTACTTGCACTATACTTTGGTCAAATTACTTACTCAAAATGCTAATGACCCTAAGTTGAAGCGAGAGAGATAAGGACAAACTAAGTATGCAACACGCAAGGTTGCAGTTACAGGACATCCAAGTCTTGTGGTGCTAATAAATTCTTTAGAACTGAAAGAGCAGTTGGCCTACTATCATGGCTAGAAGAAATGGAGTATGTGCTCTACATTAGCGATTGTCTCACAGAAAGCCAAGTCGAATTCGCGTCTTGTATGATGCAAAGTCGCGCCTTAACTTGGTGGAACACACTAGTTTAGACAAGAGGTCGGGCAATTGCTATAGCCCAACCTTGGGAGTACCTAAAGAAGTTGTTAAGGGAGGAATACTGTCCGGATAATCCAATCAAGAAATTTAAGGAATAGTTCTAGAATCATGTTATGAATGGAGCTGATGCTGATAAGTACATAACCCGATTTCATGAGTTGGCTAGACTAGTTCTGCACACGATAACTCCGGAAAGCAAGCGTATTGATTGCTACATTCGGGGTTTAGCTCCTGCAATTAGAAGAACAATGGGAACCAGCCTATTTTAGAAGTTTTTCCATTGCTACTAAGGAAGCCCAGCAGGATCTAAACGTCATGACGAATACTTTTTCTTCCATCGATCATTTTCTATCGTAATATTTGATTTCGATGCCTAATTTAGTTTTATTTCTACCGACTTCTTTCCCATATAAGCAATGGTAGGCTTCCCTTTCTTTTCTAAATTGGGCTGAATTTTGTAATTAAGTTTGTTGGGCCGAGTGTTGACTCTTGTTTGTTAGGCCAAAAATTGCATTTCAGTTGCTGGGCCTTTATTTCACTTCTTCATCAGCTGGGCTTGTGCAAGTTGTATTAATACTTGAGGCTTTAATAAATATAGGTCGGTCTGACCCATATAAATGGTGTCGGGTCGGCCCAATAAGATATGAAGGCACCGCCGGACTCGAATTCTCGTGCTCTCTTTATTGGCATGCTCGAGAAATTTTTCCGACTTCGACTTGATCTCGAAAAACGCCTAAACGTCGTCGAATCTTATCCGAATGTCACCGTTTTTTGTTTTATTTTCAATCCCTTGTACCTGCAAGACATAAAAACACAAACCAAACATATTTGCAATAATATTTCTCATATTTCAACGCTTTTGAAGACACAAATCAGACTCAAAGAATATCTCGATCAATAGATCAATGAAAACAACCTAACTTGGCGTTCCTATAACGGTCAACTTCCAATCATCCCAATTATAACTCTAGTGGCAACTTTCACCACTTTATACATACTTTTACATAGTTGGTTTATATTACGTACCAACTCTAATACAACAATACTCTACAAACATCTTTTTTTGTATTTTTCTTATTTTTTCGATTTTTTTTTCAAAGTAAGAACTGAAGAATAAAACTAATGTGTAGAATTTCACCATCTCATGATTACGATAAATCTGAATAATTGATATCCAATCAAAATAACGAAGTAGTAAAAATACACGAGCGAACTACTACTTTTACATTCCTGTTGCATTGTGCAACTTCCCGACCACACAGTATGTGACATCCGTCAATTTTGAGATTAGTAACCGAAAGCAAACGTATGATAATTGACTCTCTTAATTATTTATGGAGTCACTTTTATGTGATCACATTATTTTTAGCATTTAACGCTTATTTTATTAGAAACCCTAGTTATACGAACGCACTTTTTTCCTAACGATCCTAGTTAACGGTCCTAACGACCAACAATATGTTCAAATAACATTATAACAATGTCAAAACACATAGGGAAACATAATTTAACAAAATCATAAATCATCTCAAAAGTTACGTTTTTATGACGTTTTACGTATTTAGCGATTGTGCCCAATTTATACAAACTAACTTGCACTTCTTAAATAATACACACACTATCTAAGTAAATAAAAAAATTAAACCATTTTCATCTTTTTGAGCCTTGTGCCCGACCAACATCATCACACCACCAATGGGAGGACATGCAATATTAAAACCATCAACGAGTGTCCCTATATAAACATAAAACCATTTTTCTCATTCTAGATCTAAGAACAATAAAATTTTCTCTCCTCTTTGGTTCTTCTAGCTGCTGCCGACTCCCACTTACCCTCATAACACCATCATTTTCAACTTTTAGGAGCAATAACAAAGGTAAAAATCATGGTGCAAGATGGCTTGTATGTCTCTTTTACCAAAACCCTTCAAAAAATAGGGTTTTCTTGACTTTTCTTACATGTTTATGCATATTTTTGTAAAATCCTTATGGGTAAATTATTTTCTTAATATAACACTCTTAAATGAGTGATGATAGTGTACAAAAACTTTGGTTGATTCATTTTTAGTTTTGCTACAAGATCTATGCAAGACAAGTGACATAAAGTCTTGATTTTCAAAAGTATTGGCACATCTTGTAAGTTTGTGTGTAAAATAGCCTTTTTATCTATGAACCCACTGAGATTTTTGGATTAAAATGATATTAAGACTTGTATAATATGATTGTGGGAGTTGATTGAGTCGTTTGTTCAGGTTCGGTTATTGGTTTGACTTGTTTTGGTCAAAGGTAATTTCAATCAGCTCACTAAATTATTTTTGTGTCATATTGATTAGAGTGTAAGTTGATGATAAATAAGTGTTTTGACATGATTCAAGAGCCTAAAATCAAGTGCTTTGAGTCTAGTTTCCAGAAATGTAAGATTTGTAAAGAATTGAGGTCGTTTGGTTAATGAATTTTGCAAAATGGTGAAAGGGGTCAAAACTGCCTAAAAATCTCTTTTCAACCCTTGTACTAAAATGATCATAAATCATAAACCACGATGAATCTATCATTGAAACTGATATGGGGGACACTTGTAAGGGTTATTTAGAGTCTCCTATTAGCCTATTTCATATAACCTTGATTTAGACCCTTTGATCATTAAAATACTTTGGTATGTCCAGATTTGGCCGTTTTTGGAGTCGGGTATAAATGGTGGAGTATAAATCCATAATATAATCTATGAAAATTCATGGGCACACCTAAAACATGGAATTATGACCTGGAGCAGTAGCTTGATCAGAAACTTTGGTTAACTTGGTAAATAAATACTTAAAGTGACGGGAAATTTGGGACAAATTAGTAGAAATTATGCTTTGTGATAAAAGTGACCTTGGAAGCAAATGTGAAAACAAGACTTAACAAATGAACCTTAATATTGTCCGAGCATATCGTATAGGATCTAATTAAGTATATTTACTTTGCTTAGGTTTCAAGTATAAGGTTGCGTATTCGTTTGGGTTGCCTACTTAGTGTGGTTTGCTGAGAAGTCATGTTGTCGTTCTAACCTTTAAGGTGAGTTTCTCACAGCCCCTCCTTTATTGTTTTTACGATTTTAGGGTGAAAAGCATGATGTTGTCTATTTAACTACTATGCTCGTACTTATGTGTGTTTAAACTTTCGAGCATACTTAAACTTATTGAACTTGATTTGAACTTGTTGAACTTTGAAAACGTGTTGAACTTAAACTTGATATGTATGTCGTTGTATGCTTGGAAACTGCCACTACTTTTAGCTCACTATATCCCCCTCAACAGGATTGAGACGTTAGTACTTATAGATAGCGCTATTAGGAGATTTTCACATCCTCACTCCCACCATAAATGGGGTGCATAGTACTAGGACATATTGGATTGTGATTTGGATTGGGGGTAACGCCTATCCATATTGTGTTGTGATTTGGAACTGGAAGGCTGAATGCGTTTAAGTAGTGCCTCGTATAAACACTATAGCTTACATATATTAATTTGTATTACGTTACTTTGGTAACGAGGACTATCTTGAAAATTTGAATCATTTTGGATTCACAACTTGCTTGGGAAACTTGTTATTGATTTGGAGAAAATGGAATTTGGACATCTACTCTTTATAAAATATTTTGTGTACATAATCCTGTGAGCTCACCAACTATTTTCAATAGTTGACATTTTTTATCATGCTTTTCAGGTGACGTTCCTAAAGTAGAAAATTAGTGTGATTGCATTTGTACCTGTTCAATATGTCTACTTTCTTCCAAGTTATTGTCTTTTGGGTGATCCATGTTCGGAAGAAAAATAACTATGTTGACTTTTATACTTTAAACTTGTACTTTGAAGTGTTGTAATTCGGATATCTTTCTTTTATCTTAATTCATGTATGGTGTTTTGTCTATCATCTTATGTGATATTTATTAATATGTTACACCTCGCGTTTTTGCCTTGGTGGGGTGTGACAAATTGGTAATCAGAGCCTAAGGTTATAGAGAATGCCAGTTTTTCAAAATAAAAATCCGAACTATAACCAAAATGTTTTTTTTTCTAAAAACACCGAACATGAAACGATTCGATTAGTCCGAGTGGTTGCGTCATTAGACCTCAATTAGACATAACTTGATAAACTATGTCTAATTTAGGGAGTATCATGCAACACCGGGTATAGTCATTATTTTAAACGAGTTTAAAAACCGACCTTCCACTTTAGTCACCAAAAAGCATACTAGGAATTATGTGCACCATACACTGCATGATCTTAGATGTCCACTAATTACGCTTAAATACATCATGCTTTATTCGGATTGATATTTTATATTCTGAGTTTGCTTTTGCATCGGTTACTGTTGTCACACTGTCCTTAAGCACATTGTTATTACGGACACTGTTACAGTCACAGTATGTCCCACAGATCGTCTTCGCACGCTGATGATTCCGTGAGTAAGTCACGACGTACACTTAACTACTCTTCGTACCCTTACCCTGTATAACACCTTTAGGTGGACTCATTGATAGATTCCGAGTCAGAGCTCGAGGTGAGCGGCGGGTGAACTACGTATGCACGACATGTAGAGACGTTCGTTCTTTTGCTATTAGAAATTACATCGACCTATATTCCGATCACGTCTCCATCTTATTTAGTCATACTTTTAAGCCAACCGTTTTAGCTGCAAACGTGAGCACTATTTGCGTGTTCGCAAGCACTGTGTTCAGTGATTTAAGATTGTTTCTGAGCAACCCTGGAGTTGAGTTAATTTTTCAAGAACATTGAGCCTTTTACCGACTTTTAACTTAAGTTCATGACAGTTCTTGTATGATGAGTTATGAAATTAAGATTCAAGTTGCTACTTGACTTAAGACTTTTAAAGAATTTGCTCGAGGATGGGAGAGGCTTGGATGATGAGATGGATACTCAAATGACATGGATACAACGTAACTATAGAGAGTTTTGGGCCAAAAGCAGAAATGGGTGGTGTTTTGTCCTTACTCTACCAATCCTTTTCTGGTTTAGTTGTTGGCAGATGCACCAATGAGGGTGTACCAGTATAGCTTACCTACACGGTTAATTTCATGCTTTTTTGGATTACTCGTTGTGTAGTTTCTTTTCTATTATGATATAATGAACTATTTGAATCGACTGCATAACTCAAGTGTCAAATTTTGACTTATATTGATATCATTATCTTTTGGGAAAGATTTTGTGTTGCGTTGTCTCTGTTTATTCACTCGGTTGATTTCATATATTTTGACTTGATATATTATTGATAACATTGTTGTACGAGTTAAAAATTTTGACATAATTATCTTGTAATAATTTTATCCGGTTATTTACTACTTATTTATGTAATGAATAAAACGGTAAACTGTTAGATAGCTCAAATAAACCTACATTTTTCTAATTATCTTTCGATTTATTAACAACTAATAAAATATATATTTGAGGAATTTTGACCACAAAAAAAAATAAAAATAAAAAAATAAAATATATATGTTTTATGTACAACTTGTTGGTCACCTAAATGTATATACCACAAAACTTTGGTTAAAGATACCTATTATTCCAGTTGAAAATGTCTAAATATGTTCATTCCTTTACTATATTTTAGTAAATATGTATAAACTATTTGAAGGTACGGTTTGTCAAGATTCTAATAAAGTGAATTTTTATGTTAATTTGTAGAACTATAGGGGGAAGAAGCACACGTAGCAACACTGCCAACAACACCAACCCTCCCAACGAAACAGCAGATGAAGTAGCTCGACAACTTAACACCGCATTGCCAAATCTGCTAACTCAATTTGTTCAAACCCTCGGAGGAAACTAAGCTAATCAAAGAAAGGTCGCCCAAAGCTGCAGTATCAAAACATTCAGGGCTTCTGGTGCCAAGGAATTCTTCGACACAGAAGGTGCAGTTGGTTTACTAACCTGGTTTAAAAGCATTGAGTTTGTGCTTCATATCACTAAGTGCCCCGCAAAAGGCCAAGTTGAATTCGCCTATAGTATGCTGCAAGGCCGCGCCCTAACTTGGTGGAATACCCTTGTTAATAACTCGAGGGCGGGTGGCTGCTATAGCCCAACCTTGGGAAGATTTTAAGAAGCTGTTGATGGAGGAATATTGTCCTGATGATGAAATTCAAAAGCTTAAAACAGAATTCTGGAATCATAAGATGGTTGGGTCAGATATTGATGGATATACAACTAGATTTCATAAGTTGGCAAGGCTAGTGCCACACATGGTTACCCCAGAGAACCAGCATGTCAATCGCTACATTCGGGGCCTGGCTCCTGAGATCAATCCACATGTTACTTCATCCAAACCCACTAGTATTCAGAGTGCGGTGAGCATGGCCAACCGTTTGACCACCGATGGTATTAAGGATGGGATTTTTAAGAAACGGGATAATGCTGGAAACAAGAAGAGTTCGAATGATCAGAACAAGAATCGAGGAAGGGATGATAGGAACAAGAGGCAAAGAACTAGAAGGAAGTTTGCTCTAACTGCTCCGGAGCAAGGACATGGGAAACGTCAGTATGCTGGGCCACATCCGAAGTGTGCAAAATGCAACTTCCATCATTCTAGTAACCGCCCTATGTGCGGTCGATGTAACCAAGTGGGCCACTTTTTCCGATACTTGCCACGGGTAGAGCTTACTAATAGATAGACAAGGACAACTTGCTTTGAGTGTGAGATCCTAACCACTTTTGTAGGAATTGCCCAAGGGATGATATCTGAGCCACTACCTCAGGAGGAAATTGCCCAAACCCTATGCTAACAATCAAAGGAAACCCCAACCAAGGGAACAATAGGAATCAAGCACGTGGTAGAGCCTTTGTCTAGGTGTTGCGGAAGCTTCACAAGACCCGAACGTCGTGACGGGTACATTTTCTCTAAACGATCATTTCGTTTTAGAGTTCTTGGTTCGATTATTTTTCCTTTTTTTGTATATTTCGTGGTGACTGATTATAGCTTTATATTACAACTTCTTGCATTGCTTTGACATTTATTTCTAAATAATATAATTATTTAAATATTTATTATTTAGTAAAAATAATTTCAATAAAATACATTTGATTAATCAATTTTTTTTTATTAATATATATATTATATAATTCATTATTATTTATAATTTATTATATATTTTCAAATATAATATTGTTTTATTTTATGGTATATAAAATTATTAATTTATTATTTCATTTTTTTATTTTTTTATATATTTTTAATAATTTATTTAATTTTATTTAATTATATATTGAATTTATTTTTTTAATAATTTTAAAATATGAATATTACATTAATAAATATTAATATATTGATAAAATTTTAATATTCATAATATAATATTTTAATAATAATTTATATTTTTCATCATTTTTCTATAAATTAAAATTTTTTATTATAATAATTATATAATTGGAATTATAATAATAATTAAATATTATATTTATATATATTAAATTTATTTATAATATAATAATAATTATTAAAATTTTCATTTACTTATTTATAATTTTAATAATAATTTTATACAATTGTTTATGTTTAAATTTATTTTATACATATATATTTTATTTTTTTTATTATAAATTATATAATATTAATTATTTTATATTATTGTATTATATTAATTAAACATTTTTATTTTATTAATTTTTTGTGATATCTATTTTTATTTTTTATTATAATTTATAATATATTTTTTAATAAAATTAAATTACTTTGAATAAAAATTAAATTCTTATTTTATTTTACATAATTTATTTTATAATTTTCATTTTATTATGTAAATTATATATCATTTATTTTTTTATATATTGAAAATATAAAAATGAATTATTTAATTATTTTCAAAATATTTTATAATTCTTTTTATGAATAATTTTAATATATAATTATTTAAATATAAATTTATAAAATATAATATATATTTTGTAATTTTTCATTAAATATATAATTTTTTAATTAATTATTATATAATTATTATATGAATAATATAAAATAATTTTTATAATTATAATTTAATAATATTTTATTTATATTTATATTTAATCGTTAATATATATTTTTTTAATTAAATATATCCTAATTATTTTTTATTTAAACTTTCAAATAATAAATAAGTACATTAACAATTTAATTTAATTTCTTATTATTTATTCGAATAATTTGATATCTTTATTTATTAAAATTTAATTTTATAATATTATAAAAATATTTAAATATATAATATTTTAATATTTTATTATTAAATAATATTAACATTTATTTAATTAGATTTAATTATCATTTCTTAATATATTTATTATTATAATATATTTATATTTTAAAATTATTTTAATCACATTATTGTTTTAAAAATTTTCAATTATTTATTTATGATTATTTATTTTTATTTATATAATTATTCATAATATTGATATAATTATTTAAAAAATATCTAAATTAATTAAATATTAAATTTTAAAAAATTTTTATGAAATATCAATAGTAAATATATATATTTTAAATATTAAGTAATTTTATATATATATTTATATTTTTTTATATTAATATTTTTATGTTTATTTTCTATTAATTTTAAAATTTTAAATAATTATAATAATATTTTTAACAGATTAATTTATATTAATTATAAAAATATTTTTTATTTTTAATAATTTATTTAAAATAAAATATTAAATAAAAATTAATTATTAGATTATATTAATATTAATTTTAATTTTTTTTTATAATATTTAAAAGATATTATATATTTAAATTTGAATTGAATTTGATATTTTTGTTTAATTTGTTTATTTTTTATAATTTTTTTAATTTATTATTATATAAATCTATATTTATTTTTTTGTTTCTTTATTTTTTAATTTTTTTTTTTAAAAATAAATTACATATAATTTGTTTATACATTTATATTTAATAATTATATAATTAATTTTATATTAATATATTTTCAATTTATAATTATAAAATAAATATTACAATAATAATTTATACATAAAAATTCTATTATAATTATTATAATTATTGAATATAAAAAATAAATTATTTTTTTAAATAAATTTTATATATATATTTTTTTTGCTCTCTATTATTGAATATATATTATTTATTATATATTATATAAATAATAAAATTATTAACAATTGAATAATTTTTTAAATTTTTTTTTTTTTTATTTAAATTGTTGACTTTTAAATATATTTGATCTAATGATTTCAATATTATAATTTTAATTTGTTTATTTCATTTTTTTTGGAGAATATATTAATATTTATTTTATTTATATTTTACTATTAATTAAATATTAAATTTTTTATTTTAATAGAAAATATTAAAAATATTATTGCAATTTTATTTTTAGTAATATTCTTTTATAATTTTATATATTTTATTATTTATATTTTATTTAATTTAATAATATTATTTTAATATCATATTTATTTTTTATATTTTTGTAAATATATATTTTAAAAATAATTTTTTCTAAATATAGATACTTTTTTCAAATATTGGATTTTTTAATTTTTTTGATTAAAATGATAATTTTTTATTAATTAATATATTAAATATTTAATTATATATTATAATGATATTTTAATTATAAATATTTGTTTATATTTTATATTATTTCAAAATCAAATATAATATAAAATTCTTTTAAAAATTATTTTTTTATAATAATTTTTAAATTTTTTGAAATAAAAATTTATAAAATGAATTTTAATTATATTAATTTTTATTAATATTTTATACTTATGTATATTATATTTATTAATTAATTTTTTTAGATATAATTAATATTTTAAAATTTATTTTTTTTATATATTATTTATTCAATTATTTTTTATAAAATAAAGTCTTATATTTATATCATTTGATCATATTTTTTTATTTTTCTTCATTGTTTTATACTTTCATATTAATATTTTAATTTTAATAGTTTTATATTTTGATATTTTATTATTTATTATTTTAATATATTCTATAATAATATTAAAATGTTAATTTAATTATTTTTATATAATATTTAATTATTTTTTTATTATATTACATTACATTTTTTATTTTTGTCTAAACATTTTTAATTTATTATATTTTTTATGATAATTAATTTTGTCTTAGAATACAGAATTTATTTTATTTATTTTAAATTTTTATTTTAATTTTTATTTTATATAATTTATTTTTAATTTTAATATTTATTTTATATATCATTTTTTTTAAATATTTTTTATATTATTTTTATATAATTTAAAATAATTATATTATTAATTAATTATATATTATATTATATTTAATATATTAATTAGTATGCATTTATTCATATATTTATTTTATTTTGATGATTATCATTTATAATATATACCATATGATTTTATAATGAATTCTTTTTTTTATTGTTTATTATACTTTATTATTTTATAATTGATAATATGTAAAAATTTTCTATATAAAAATAGATTAATATTAAATTCTATATACTAATAATGTCTATCTTATTATAAATTATTTTTTAAATATAAATAATCTGTGTAAGATTTTATTATTTTTATTAAATAATTTAAATTTTTATATATTTTTAGGAAAATAATTTATATAAGTTTATAAATTATTATAATTTTTTATTTGTTTTTTTATTTGATAGTTATATTTTTTAAGTGAAATTATTACATAGTATTTATTATTAATTTAATGAAAAATATTCTTTAATTGATTTATTATTTATTATTTTTAAATTTCTATAATTTGTTTTTTAAATTTAATATTTTATGATTTTTCTTTGTCATTATTTTTATTATAGTATGAATTATATTGTAACTTTTACTAATTGGTTGTAAATATTTTCATTTTTTATATTTTTATTTAAATAATTGTATATTTAATATTTATTTTTTTATTTTCATAAGAAATGGTTATGTCGTTTTTTTATTAAATGATAAATATTTTCTTTATATATAAATTATATTTATATTCACTATTTTATCTTTAATCTTTAAATTGATCATTTTTTTTTCTTTAAAGTTATAATTTATTAATAAAAATTTATATGATATTTATAGATATTTATTCAAAATTAATCTTATTAATATATTAAATTTTAAAATCTTAATTTGTATATATTTTTTTATTTATTTATTATTTTTATATTATAATTTTTTTTAATTTATATATTCATATCGATTTTTTTTTTGTTAAAGTCTTAAATATTATATATATATATTTTATATTATATTTTTATTATGATGTTGAATTATATTATAATAATATGGATCTTATTAATTTCTATTTTTTATATATTTTTAAAAAATTAAATATTTTTAATTATTATATATCAATATTTTCTATTAATATTTTATATTAATTAATAATATATATTTTTTTTTAATTTATAATTAAAATTATGAATTTTTATATTTTAATTATTTTATTTATATATATTTTATTAAAAAATTTTTATAATATATATTATCTTATGATAATTTATATAATAATTATTTATTATAAATAAAAATTATTAAAATTTTATCTTTTTTATACATTATAATATATATAATATTGTTATAATTTTATGCTTTTATTTTTATTATATGTTATTATTTTTAATATTTTTTTTGTATCATTATTAAAATATTATAAATTTTTGTCTGTATAGGAATAATATTTTTATCTATTCAAATACTTAATCTTTATGTAATTAATAATAATTTTCATTCGATAAAATAAAATATTGTTAAAGAATAATCTCATGATTATAAATATATTATTATTGAACTTTATAACTTTCATTATTATTTATTTATATTCAAAATAATATTTAATATATAATTTTTTATTATTTATTATAATGATTGGATTTTAATTTATGTCATCATAATAAATCATTTATGATTGATTCTATAGTTGAATTTATTTTAATTTGATTATATTTATATGTAATTAATTTATTTGATTATAATTAATTTATATATTTAATTATAAAATATCAATCTTTATAAATTTATTATTTTAGTTAAATTTATTTATAATTATATGATATATTTTAATTATTAATCTTTAAAATAAATATTTTATATAAAAATTTTAACTATAAATTATTTAATTTATAATTTGTATTCGAAATTAAAATTGTTCATTAATAAATTATAATATCATCATATTAATTTTATAAATACTAAATATATATTATGAATTAGAATGTTAATCATAGATATATAATATAATTTAATTTACTTAAATTAAAATTTTTAATATTAATTAATAATTTTTTATATATTAATATTATTATTTTTATATATATTTTTTATTAAAAAAATTATTAATAAACTATAATTGATTTTTATTTATTATATATTTAAAAAAATGATTAATTATTTATATTTAAAAATAATTTAAAATATAAATTATGATTAATTAATAAAATTATTTATATAAAATATCTATTTAATTTCATTTTATTAATTAATATATAAATTTTTAATATTTTATAATGAAATATTTTATTATATATTTTAGTAAATATGGATGGATAAATATTATTAATTTAATATATTATAATTTTAATAAAATTCATTATTTTTTAAGATTATTTTATTAAATTTTATATTTAATATGTGATATGCTAATATTTTTTATAAAAATAAAATTAATATATATATATATAGTTTCATTAATTATTTATATATAATGAAAATTGTAAATATATCTGTTTTTTATTTTTCTTACTATGATTTAATTTTATTTATAAAATATAAATTATTTTTTTTAATTAAAAATATATAATATATCAATTTACTAATAAATTTAAATCATATAATTGTTATTTTATTTAAATTTATTATTTAATGAATATTTTTGATAAAATAAATATTTAATTATTAAATAAAATATTATAAATAATTAATTATATTATATATTTTATATTTAATAATATTGAACTATAAATTTAAAAATTTTTTTAATATATCCAATAATTAATTTTAATTAAATAAATTATTTAATTATGGATTAAAATATGAATTATATTCCTAATATTTATAAAATAAAATGAATTAAAAATTATTAATATTATTAATAAATTAATTAAATTTTTAATTTATAATTTATTTTTATCTTAAAATTTATTTTTTTATCTTTCATAAAATCAAAAATTAATTTCTATAAATTTCTTTTAAAAAATTATGCAATAATTTATGATATATTTAATTTTAATTATGATATAGAATATGAATTTAAATTAAATGGATTTTATTCAAATGATTTATTTATATTATTATCAATAATTTATAAATGTGATAATTGAAATTATATAAATATTACTAATATTAAATTTTTTTTTATATTGTCGGAAATTAAATGATTTAAATAATTTTGTTTAATTTTAATAATATATTTTTATATTTTATTTTAATTAATTTAGATTTTTATTATTTATTTAATATTACATTATTTATTATTATATAATAAATTTGATTCTAAAACTATAATTTATAATGATATAAAATTTTATAAAAATATAAAATTAATTATTAAATAAATATTGTATTACAATAATTTAATATTTATTTAATATTATGTTTAAATTTATTCTTAATGTGTTAACTTATTTATTTTCGAAATGATTATAATTGAATATTTATTTTTTAATTTTCACTTCTTTTTTATAAAAATTTTTTTTTTATTAATTAGAAAAATTTAATAAATGAAAAAAAATTTTTTCTTTTAATTTATATTAAATATCATACAAATTTAATTTGTTATAATATTTTTTAATTTTATATTATAATTATTATATTATCTTATTTTTTTTTTATATTTAATTATTATTTTTAATATGAATTATAAAATTAATAATCTATAAATTAATATATTCAATATCATTTGATAATCTAATTACATAAATAATAATTTGATATTTGGTTATTATATTAATTAAATTTTATAAATTGTTTATAATAATATTAAAATTATTCATTTCTATATTATAAATTGATTTATTTCAATAATTATCTTTTATTTATATTAAATTTTTTACTAAAATTAAAATCTATAATTTATTATTTTTTGATATGTTTTTTAAATGTTATAAATTTTTTTAAATATGATTTTTATAAAATTTTTTATTATTTATTTTTTTAAAAATTAATCTATTTATATATTAATAATAATTACATATATTTATTTTATATATTTTAATATTATAATATAAAAAATTTTATTTAAAATATTTCAATTAAAAAATACATTTATATTTATAAATAAATTAAGAAATTCTATATATAAATTTTATATAATTCAATCTTTTAAATACATTAAATTTTTTTTTTAAATTTTCGATATGAGTTTCATATTTAATTATTATTAATTTTATATTTAAATTAATAATTTGTACACAATAATTTATACTTAAAATTTTTTCTATTATTATTTATATTATCATAGTTAATATATATATTTTATAATTTAAATATCATTATTGTTTTATTAATTTTATTTATTTTTTATAATTTTATTTTTAAAATATTATAATATTATTATGATAAATTCTCTGTTTATTTAATATAATTTAAATATTATAATATATTTAATTTCTTTCAAATGATCTGTTTTAAGAATAAATTAATTTTATATTTTTTTTATTATTTAATATGTATTTTAATTTTTATTTAATAATTTATATCTGGAAATATCATCTTAATTTATTTATTTTATAACATTTTTTAATATAAATAAATTTAATATATTCAATAATTATATTTTATTTTATATATAAATTTATATTTTTTCATTTTGAATACTATAATAATTATTTTATTTATATATATATTTGATATAAATTTAATTTAATATTTTTACTAATATAGAATTACTATTTTTATTATATAATTATTATATTTTAATATTTTATTTTTGAAAAAATATTTTTTATTTTTATTATTATAATAAATTTATTTCAATGTTTTTTAAATATACAAATAATTTATATTAAAAATATAATAACATTTTAAAATATATTTTATATACTTGATTTTTAATTCTTTTTAAATAAAAATTTAAAATAATTATTATTCTTTGAGATAATTTTTGATTTATTATCAAATAAATACATATATATATTTATTATTATTAAATTTTAAATTCGATTAATAAATATATTAATATTTAAATTGATTGATCGTATATTTATTGTATTAGTTTATAAATTGATAATTTCGATTATTATTAAATTAATATATTTGATTATTTATTTATATTTTATTAAAATATTATATTATAATTGAATTAAAAAAAAATTTTAACTTAATTTAATTAATTAATTCATATTAAAATTTTATATTTATTTTAATTTTATATTTAATATTATAATTTTTAATTATTATTCTTAAATTTTTATATAGATCATTTATATGTATAAATAATATATTTAAATTTTAATAATAAAAATTATATTTTTAAATATAACATATTAATTATAATATTTATTAATATTAAAATAATTATTTTAAAAATATGGATTTTATGATATTTTTATTTAAAGAATATGTCATAATTATAATTTTTATTTTTATTATATGATTTTATTGATAATGATAATAATTTATATTTTTTTTTTTTTTTCATTTATATTAAATTAAATTTTATAGTAATTTTTTAAATTTTATATATTATAATAAGACATAATTATGCATTTATATAGATTAGTAAATAAATTTATTTAATCTATCTTTTTAAAATTTAATGAAAATTTTTTTTGTCTTATAGAATTTGATTTATTAAAAATTATTAATTAATTAATTATATGGTCTTTTTTTTAATTTAATGTTCTTTCAAGTCTAAATATTATTATATAATTATTTAAATAGGAATTTAAATTATGATTTATTTCATATGAAATATAAATATATGTTAAACAATTAATATTCATAATTTATTTTTTTTTTTAATTATTATTTATTATGTTGTTTAAAAAATATATAATATAATTAAAATAATTTTTAATAAATAAATAATTTATATTTTTTTTATATATACAATATTTAATTAATTTTTCTTATTATATTATTAATATTTAATAATAATTGTGAATAAATATATTTATTTTCTATTTATTTAAAAATTTTAAAATAATAATTTTAATTAAATTAAATGAATATCAAGTTAAAATCATATATATTTATATATTTATTTTCTTATTTAAAAAAAAAAACATTGGTATTATTACTTAATTGAAATTAAATTATATTTACTATTTTTTATTTTAATTTTTAAATATAAAATATATTTTTTTTTTTAATTTTATTTGAAAAAAACAAAAATTTTTATTTATTATCAAAGTTTTTAAATATTTATATATTGTATTTATTTTTTGATTTTTTTTATTTATATAATTCCATATTTATATTATTATTAAAATTGAAAATTTTATATTTTTATTATTAGTATTACTTAAATAATTTTAAATTAAAAATTATTAAATATTTTTATTTTAAAATGTTTAAAAATTATTAAATTTTATTTCTTTGTCAAAAATGTAACTAAATAAAATATTTTAATAATATATATAATTTCAATATTATTCATTTTTTTTTTTAAAATTTAATATATAATAATTATTTAATTAAATTTTTTATTATATTTTTATTATGATTAAAATAACTATATTATTGATATTTGTATTAATATTAAATTTTATGTTATTATTTAAAAATATCAATTATGAAAATATTAATTATATTATTTAAATAAATATTTTTTATATTTAAATGAAAATATAATATTAATTATATATTTATAAAATACTAATTATTATTATTATTTATTCTATAAGATTTTTATTATATTATTTTTAAAAAAATTAATTAATATTAAATTATATTTTTAGTTGGAATTGGATTTTAATCATTTATTCTTATTATATATTATATATGAAATTATAATTTTTATTTAAATATGTTAAAATAATTGTTATTAATGAAATTTTTGAATAATAAAAAAAATTATATATTTTTAAGAATTAAATTTTGTATTATTTTTTTTTTTTTTTTTTTTTTTTTTTTTTTTTTTAATAATATAAATATAAAAATTATTATATATAATAATTATTTTTTATATAATATGATATATTTATATTTTTAATATATAAATTAATTTGTCTTATAAGATTATTAAATTAATTCATTTTATATAAATTAATTTTAATTAAAATATTATAATAAATGAAAATATGTAATTTATTAAATAATATAATTTTTTTTTAAATTAAATTTTTAATATTAAATTTATAAATTTAAATATTATTAATATTTTAAATTTCTTAATATTATTAATTTAAATTTTATAACTATATATGTATAGAATATATGTATAATTAATCATTTTTATCTTATTTTTTAAATATTAATTAATATTAAATATATAATATTTTTTTAATATAATAATCTAAAAAATATATAATAATATTATTAATTAATATTATACTTATCAAATTATATTTATTTCGAAAATATAAATATATTTTTAATTTTGATTTAAAATTATTTTAACTTGCAATTACAAGAAATTATTATATAAAATTATTTATATATTATTTATATTTACATATATATAGACACATTATTATTAAAATATATATATATATTAATATAATTTTAATTTTTTTAAAAAATTTAATAATATTTTTATTAATAATAAATAATTTTTGTTTTTATTAATTTTATCTCTATTTAATGTTAATTTTTTAATTTTTTATTATATTGTAATTATATATAATAATTAATTAAATATATATAATATGTATAGATATTTTAATTAATTTATTAAATGTGTTAAATAAGATTAAATAATTATATATTATAATTTGTAATATTTTATTTTTTAAATTTTATATTTTATGAGAAATTGATATTTATTAAATCTATTTTATTAAATTTTTTTAATTATTATAATAAAATTAGTGCATATAATATAATATAAAATAATAAATATTTAATTTTTTATTACTTTATTTATTTTATTTTATTTATAATATTATGATATAATATATATTTATAAATTTAAAAAAAAAAAAAGATCAATTTTTTTTTTTATAAATTATTGAAATTTTGAATAATATATAAAATATTATTTTTATTATAATATTATAAAATATATATAAATTAATAATTAATTATATGTTATATTATTAATTACGAATATTGTTTTTTATAAAATTTTTATATATATTAATGCAATAATTTTAAATATAATTCAATTTTTTAAAAAAATTTTATTTTTCATTTTTGTATATAAATAAAATTTTAAAATATTTTATTAAATAATTACATAATAAATAATTAAAATTTCTATTATTATAAAATATTATTATTATTTTATATTAATATATTTATTTTAAATTATGGAATTTTGATTATAAAAATTATTTATAATTAAATTATTATTATTTTTTATATATATTTTATTAATAGTTTATAATTTACTTAAAATAAAATTTATCAAAAAAATATAAATTTAACTCTCAAAATTTATTATTTTAAAATTTGATATAAATTTAATAATAGATTAAAATTTTTCTATATTATATATTTTTTTTTAATTATTATTAAAATTAATTTTTTTATAAATCTATATCAAAATTAATTATTTTTCTAATAATAATTAATATGTAATATTTAAATATTTTTATATTTAAAATTATATTTTTAATAAATTTTTTTTAAAAAATTGATTATCTAATTATATTTTGATTCAATTTTTTATATAATTTAGATTAAAATTTATAAATAATATAAAACCCCCCCCCCCTATAAAAAAAAAAATTTAAAAATTATATATTATAAATTTATATTAATAATTATTATTATTTTGATCAAATTTATATTAAATATTTTTATCAAAATAAAAATTGTTTAATATTTAATATGAATTAATTTATTTTTTTATCTGTTGATTTTATTATCTCTATTATTTTCTAAAATATCAAAATTATGTGAAATAATCAATTATTAAAAATAATAAATTATATTATTAATTTATTATAAAATTAATAGAGATAAAATATATTATTTTTTAATAAATAAATTTTATTTAAAATTAATTAATTAATTTCTTATATATATTAAATTTTAAATAAATAATAAATAATATTCTTTATTATAAATTTTTAATCAATATTATTAATAATTTTTTATTATAATCATTTATATTTATTTAATTATATTAATAATTTTAATAATTTTATTTATAATACAAAGTTTTATTTTTTAATAATTTAATGATTTTATTAAAAATAAATATAATTTATAATATTATAATTTAATTTTATAAAAATAAAAATTAATATTATTATTTCTAATATATATTTAATATATTGAATTTTTTTTATTTTATTTATTTATTTAAATTATATTTATTATATAATATGTTTTAATATTATAATATTAATATAAATATTTTTTTTCATTTTCATTCATTATTATATATTTTTTTTTGTATATTAATAATTAAAATTATTAAATATATCTATAAAAAATTTATAAAAATTATTTATAATTAATTTAATCATATTAATAATATATTAATAGATAATGATTTATCTATTATTTAAAAACTCTCTATTTATTATGTTAAATATATATTATGATTTGGATATTTAATAATAATTATAAATTAAGAAATTATAATATAATTATTAAAATATTTCATATTTTTGTATATTATTATATTTAAATTTATTTATTTTTTTCATGTATATATTTATTTTTTATAATTTTTAATTAATTATTAAATGTTAATATTATTATATATTATCTTTATTATATATCAATTTTTATTTTATTGATATAAAAAATTTTAATTAAATATATTATTTATTATTATAAGATGTAATTTTTATATTTAAAATATTTAAAAAATTTTTTTTAATATTAGAATATATAATAAAAATTTATATAATAATATATTATAAAAATTTAAAAATTTAAATAATATAGATTTTTTTTTATTAATATATTTTATTAATTGTAAATATATAAAAATAATTAAATTTTTTAATTAATCTTGAATATTATTAAATATTATTAATTTAAATTATATATTTAATCTTATATGATTAAAACAATTTAATTTTTAATTTAATTATTAATATATTACATAATGAATATATAATATTAAAATATATTAAATTTATTCAATTATGAATATAATTAAGCAAGGACATGGGAAACGTCAGTATGCTGGGCCACATCCGAAGTGTGCAAAATGCAACTTCCATCATTCTGGTAACCGCCCTATGTGCGGTCGATGTAACCAAGTGGGCCACTTTACCCGATACTGCACGGGTAGAGCTACTAATGAAAGACCATGACCAACTTGCTTTGAGTGTGGAGATCCTAACCACTTTAGGAGGAATTGCCCAAGGATGAACTGAGCCACTACCTCAGGAGGAAATTGCCCAAACCCTATGCTAACAATCAAAGGAAACCCCAACCAAGGGAACAATAGGAATCAAGCACGTGGTAGAGCCTTTGTCTAGGTGTTGCTGAAGCTTCACAAGACCCGAACGTCGTGACGGGTACATTTTCTCTAAACGATCATTTCGTTATAGTCTTGTTCGATTCTGGTGCTGATTATAGCTTTATATCTACCAACTTCTTGCCATTGATTGATATGAAAACTAGTGTCATAATCCCCGATTATGAGATCGAAATAGCTAGTGGCCTTAAGTTACAAACTAATAAGATTGTTTGAGGTTGTAGACTTGAGCTAGAAGGTCATACATTTATCATCGATTTGATCCCTTTTGGACATGGTAGTTTCGACGTGATTGTAGGAATGGATTGGCTATCCAAGCGTAGAGCTAAGATAGTTTGCTTTGAGAAAATTGTCCAAATCCCGTTATCCAACGGGGAGATTTTGGAAGTTCATGGAGAACATCCCGAAGGGAACCTGAAACAGTTGAAGTCAATGAAGGTAGACGGGCAGAAACTCAAAGATATCCCTGTTATACGTAACTTCCCTGGTGTGTTTTCGGAAGATTTATCGGGTTTACCCCCACCTCGCGAAGTAGAGTTTCACATAGATCTTATCCCTAAAGTTATGCCCGTTGTAAAATCACCGTATTGTTTGGCACTTATAGAAATGCAGGAACTGTCAAATCAACTTAAGGAGCTCTAAGAAAAAGGTTTCATACGACCTAGTTCTTTGCCTTAGGGAGCTCCAGTATTGTTTGTGAAAAAGAAGGATGGTTTGTTCCGTATGTGCATAGACTATCGAGACCTTAACAAGCTAACTATCAAGAACCGCTACCCTCTTCCCTAGATTGATGACTTGTTTGATCAGTTGCAAGGGTCACGATATTTCTCAAAAATAGACCTTTGATCAGGCTATCATCAGTTGAGAGTACGCAAGAAGACATTCCCAAAAGTGCATTCAGGATAAGGAACGGACATTTTGAATTCACGGTCATGCCTTTCGGTCTGACTAACGCTCCCGCGGTATTCATGAACCTTATAAACCGTGTATGTAAGCCGTATCTTTACAAATTTTTCATTGTTTTTATTGATGACATCTTGATTTATTCAAAGTATAAAGAGGAGCATGAAGTTCACCTGAAGCTGATATTAGAGTTGCTTGAAAAGGAAAAATTGTTTGGAAAATTCTTGAAATGTAATTTTTGGCTACAAGAGGTTCGTTTTCTCGGTCATGTAGTGAACAGTAAAGGTATACATGTGGAACCCAGCAAAATTAAAGCAGTAAAGAACTAGAAGCCCCTAAAGACCCCAATCGAGATTCGTTCATTCTTAGGATTGACGGGATATTATAGGTGATTTATCGCAAACTTCTCAAAGATTGCAAAGCCTCTCACCATGCTGACTAAGAAAAACAAGAAGTTCGAGTGGGGTGATGAGCAGGAGATCGCCTTTCAAACATTAAAGGACATGTTGATAATATTAACATTTATTTAATTAGATTTAATTATCATTTCTTAATATATTTATTATTATAATATATTTATATTTTAAAATTATTTTAATCACATTATTGTTTTAAAAATTTTCAATTATTTATTTATGATTATTTATTTTTATTTATATAATTATTCATAATATTGATATAATTATTTAAAAAATATCTAAATTAATTAAATATTAAATTTTAAAAAATTTTTATGAAATATCAATAGTAAATATATATATTTTAAATATTAAGTAATTTTATATATATATTTATATTTTTTTATATTAATATTTTTATGTTTATTTTCTATTAATTTTAAAATTTTAAATAATTATAATAATATTTTTAACAGATTAATTTATATTAATTATAAAAATATTTTTTATTTTTAATAATTTATTTAAAATAAAATATTAAATAAAAATTAATTATTAGATTATATTAATATTAATTTTAATTTTTTTTTATAATATTTAAAAGATATTATATATTTAAATTTGAATTGAATTTGATATTTTTGTTTAATTTGTTTATTTTTTATAATTTTTTTAATTTATTATTATATAAATCTATATTTATTTTTTTGTTTCTTTATTTTTTAATTTTTTTTTTTAAAAATAAATTACATATAATTTGTTTATACATTTATATTTAATAATTATATAATTAATTTTATATTAATATATTTTCAATTTATAATTATAAAATAAATATTACAATAATAATTTATACATAAAAATTCTATTATAATTATTATAATTATTGAATATAAAAAATAAATTATTTTTTTAAATAAATTTTATATATATATTTTTTTTGCTCTCTATTATTGAATATATATTATTTATTATATATTATATAAATAATAAAATTATTAACAATTGAATAATTTTTTAAATTTTTTTTTTTTTTATTTAAATTGTTGACTTTTAAATATATTTGATCTAATGATTTCAATATTATAATTTTAATTTGTTTATTTCATTTTTTTTGGAGAATATATTAATATTTATTTTATTTATATTTTACTATTAATTAAATATTAAATTTTTTATTTTAATAGAAAATATTAAAAATATTATTGCAATTTTATTTTTAGTAATATTCTTTTATAATTTTATATATTTTATTATTTATATTTTATTTAATTTAATAATATTATTTTAATATCATATTTATTTTTTATATTTTTGTAAATATATATTTTAAAAATAATTTTTTCTAAATATAGATACTTTTTTCAAATATTGGATTTTTTAATTTTTTTGATTAAAATGATAATTTTTTATTAATTAATATATTAAATATTTAATTATATATTATAATGATATTTTAATTATAAATATTTGTTTATATTTTATATTATTTCAAAATCAAATATAATATAAAATTCTTTTAAAAATTATTTTTTTATAATAATTTTTAAATTTTTTGAAATAAAAATTTATAAAATGAATTTTAATTATATTAATTTTTATTAATATTTTATACTTATGTATATTATATTTATTAATTAATTTTTTTAGATATAATTAATATTTTAAAATTTATTTTTTTTATATATTATTTATTCAATTATTTTTTATAAAATAAAGTCTTATATTTATATCATTTGATCATATTTTTTTATTTTTCTTCATTGTTTTATACTTTCATATTAATATTTTAATTTTAATAGTTTTATATTTTGATATTTTATTATTTATTATTTTAATATATTCTATAATAATATTAAAATGTTAATTTAATTATTTTTATATAATATTTAATTATTTTTTTATTATATTACATTACATTTTTTATTTTTGTCTAAACATTTTTAATTTATTATATTTTTTATGATAATTAATTTTGTCTTAGAATACAGAATTTATTTTATTTATTTTAAATTTTTATTTTAATTTTTATTTTATATAATTTATTTTTAATTTTAATATTTATTTTATATATCATTTTTTTTAAATATTTTTTATATTATTTTTATATAATTTAAAATAATTATATTATTAATTAATTATATATTATATTATATTTAATATATTAATTAGTATGCATTTATTCATATATTTATTTTATTTTGATGATTATCATTTATAATATATACCATATGATTTTATAATGAATTCTTTTTTTTATTGTTTATTATACTTTATTATTTTATAATTGATAATATGTAAAAATTTTCTATATAAAAATAGATTAATATTAAATTCTATATACTAATAATGTCTATCTTATTATAAATTATTTTTTAAATATAAATAATCTGTGTAAGATTTTATTATTTTTATTAAATAATTTAAATTTTTATATATTTTTAGGAAAATAATTTATATAAGTTTATAAATTATTATAATTTTTTATTTGTTTTTTTATTTGATAGTTATATTTTTTAAGTGAAATTATTACATAGTATTTATTATTAATTTAATGAAAAATATTCTTTAATTGATTTATTATTTATTATTTTTAAATTTCTATAATTTGTTTTTTAAATTTAATATTTTATGATTTTTCTTTGTCATTATTTTTATTATAGTATGAATTATATTGTAACTTTTACTAATTGGTTGTAAATATTTTCATTTTTTATATTTTTATTTAAATAATTGTATATTTAATATTTATTTTTTTATTTTCATAAGAAATGGTTATGTCGTTTTTTTATTAAATGATAAATATTTTCTTTATATATAAATTATATTTATATTCACTATTTTATCTTTAATCTTTAAATTGATCATTTTTTTTTCTTTAAAGTTATAATTTATTAATAAAAATTTATATGATATTTATAGATATTTATTCAAAATTAATCTTATTAATATATTAAATTTTAAAATCTTAATTTGTATATATTTTTTTATTTATTTATTATTTTTATATTATAATTTTTTTTAATTTATATATTCATATCGATTTTTTTTTTGTTAAAGTCTTAAATATTATATATATATATTTTATATTATATTTTTATTATGATGTTGAATTATATTATAATAATATGGATCTTATTAATTTCTATTTTTTATATATTTTTAAAAAATTAAATATTTTTAATTATTATATATCAATATTTTCTATTAATATTTTATATTAATTAATAATATATATTTTTTTTTAATTTATAATTAAAATTATGAATTTTTATATTTTAATTATTTTATTTATATATATTTTATTAAAAAATTTTTATAATATATATTATCTTATGATAATTTATATAATAATTATTTATTATAAATAAAAATTATTAAAATTTTATCTTTTTTATACATTATAATATATATAATATTGTTATAATTTTATGCTTTTATTTTTATTATATGTTATTATTTTTAATATTTTTTTTGTATCATTATTAAAATATTATAAATTTTTGTCTGTATAGGAATAATATTTTTATCTATTCAAATACTTAATCTTTATGTAATTAATAATAATTTTCATTCGATAAAATAAAATATTGTTAAAGAATAATCTCATGATTATAAATATATTATTATTGAACTTTATAACTTTCATTATTATTTATTTATATTCAAAATAATATTTAATATATAATTTTTTATTATTTATTATAATGATTGGATTTTAATTTATGTCATCATAATAAATCATTTATGATTGATTCTATAGTTGAATTTATTTTAATTTGATTATATTTATATGTAATTAATTTATTTGATTATAATTAATTTATATATTTAATTATAAAATATCAATCTTTATAAATTTATTATTTTAGTTAAATTTATTTATAATTATATGATATATTTTAATTATTAATCTTTAAAATAAATATTTTATATAAAAATTTTAACTATAAATTATTTAATTTATAATTTGTATTCGAAATTAAAATTGTTCATTAATAAATTATAATATCATCATATTAATTTTATAAATACTAAATATATATTATGAATTAGAATGTTAATCATAGATATATAATATAATTTAATTTACTTAAATTAAAATTTTTAATATTAATTAATAATTTTTTATATATTAATATTATTATTTTTATATATATTTTTTATTAAAAAAATTATTAATAAACTATAATTGATTTTTATTTATTATATATTTAAAAAAATGATTAATTATTTATATTTAAAAATAATTTAAAATATAAATTATGATTAATTAATAAAATTATTTATATAAAATATCTATTTAATTTCATTTTATTAATTAATATATAAATTTTTAATATTTTATAATGAAATATTTTATTATATATTTTAGTAAATATGGATGGATAAATATTATTAATTTAATATATTATAATTTTAATAAAATTCATTATTTTTTAAGATTATTTTATTAAATTTTATATTTAATATGTGATATGCTAATATTTTTTATAAAAATAAAATTAATATATATATATATAGTTTCATTAATTATTTATATATAATGAAAATTGTAAATATATCTGTTTTTTATTTTTCTTACTATGATTTAATTTTATTTATAAAATATAAATTATTTTTTTTAATTAAAAATATATAATATATCAATTTACTAATAAATTTAAATCATATAATTGTTATTTTATTTAAATTTATTATTTAATGAATATTTTTGATAAAATAAATATTTAATTATTAAATAAAATATTATAAATAATTAATTATATTATATATTTTATATTTAATAATATTGAACTATAAATTTAAAAATTTTTTTAATATATCCAATAATTAATTTTAATTAAATAAATTATTTAATTATGGATTAAAATATGAATTATATTCCTAATATTTATAAAATAAAATGAATTAAAAATTATTAATATTATTAATAAATTAATTAAATTTTTAATTTATAATTTATTTTTATCTTAAAATTTATTTTTTTATCTTTCATAAAATCAAAAATTAATTTCTATAAATTTCTTTTAAAAAATTATGCAATAATTTATGATATATTTAATTTTAATTATGATATAGAATATGAATTTAAATTAAATGGATTTTATTCAAATGATTTATTTATATTATTATCAATAATTTATAAATGTGATAATTGAAATTATATAAATATTACTAATATTAAATTTTTTTTTATATTGTCGGAAATTAAATGATTTAAATAATTTTGTTTAATTTTAATAATATATTTTTATATTTTATTTTAATTAATTTAGATTTTTATTATTTATTTAATATTACATTATTTATTATTATATAATAAATTTGATTCTAAAACTATAATTTATAATGATATAAAATTTTATAAAAATATAAAATTAATTATTAAATAAATATTGTATTACAATAATTTAATATTTATTTAATATTATGTTTAAATTTATTCTTAATGTGTTAACTTATTTATTTTCGAAATGATTATAATTGAATATTTATTTTTTAATTTTCACTTCTTTTTTATAAAAATTTTTTTTTTATTAATTAGAAAAATTTAATAAATGAAAAAAAATTTTTTCTTTTAATTTATATTAAATATCATACAAATTTAATTTGTTATAATATTTTTTAATTTTATATTATAATTATTATATTATCTTATTTTTTTTTTATATTTAATTATTATTTTTAATATGAATTATAAAATTAATAATCTATAAATTAATATATTCAATATCATTTGATAATCTAATTACATAAATAATAATTTGATATTTGGTTATTATATTAATTAAATTTTATAAATTGTTTATAATAATATTAAAATTATTCATTTCTATATTATAAATTGATTTATTTCAATAATTATCTTTTATTTATATTAAATTTTTTACTAAAATTAAAATCTATAATTTATTATTTTTTGATATGTTTTTTAAATGTTATAAATTTTTTTAAATATGATTTTTATAAAATTTTTTATTATTTATTTTTTTAAAAATTAATCTATTTATATATTAATAATAATTACATATATTTATTTTATATATTTTAATATTATAATATAAAAAATTTTATTTAAAATATTTCAATTAAAAAATACATTTATATTTATAAATAAATTAAGAAATTCTATATATAAATTTTATATAATTCAATCTTTTAAATACATTAAATTTTTTTTTTAAATTTTCGATATGAGTTTCATATTTAATTATTATTAATTTTATATTTAAATTAATAATTTGTACACAATAATTTATACTTAAAATTTTTTCTATTATTATTTATATTATCATAGTTAATATATATATTTTATAATTTAAATATCATTATTGTTTTATTAATTTTATTTATTTTTTATAATTTTATTTTTAAAATATTATAATATTATTATGATAAATTCTCTGTTTATTTAATATAATTTAAATATTATAATATATTTAATTTCTTTCAAATGATCTGTTTTAAGAATAAATTAATTTTATATTTTTTTTATTATTTAATATGTATTTTAATTTTTATTTAATAATTTATATCTGGAAATATCATCTTAATTTATTTATTTTATAACATTTTTTAATATAAATAAATTTAATATATTCAATAATTATATTTTATTTTATATATAAATTTATATTTTTTCATTTTGAATACTATAATAATTATTTTATTTATATATATATTTGATATAAATTTAATTTAATATTTTTACTAATATAGAATTACTATTTTTATTATATAATTATTATATTTTAATATTTTATTTTTGAAAAAATATTTTTTATTTTTATTATTATAATAAATTTATTTCAATGTTTTTTAAATATACAAATAATTTATATTAAAAATATAATAACATTTTAAAATATATTTTATATACTTGATTTTTAATTCTTTTTAAATAAAAATTTAAAATAATTATTATTCTTTGAGATAATTTTTGATTTATTATCAAATAAATACATATATATATTTATTATTATTAAATTTTAAATTCGATTAATAAATATATTAATATTTAAATTGATTGATCGTATATTTATTGTATTAGTTTATAAATTGATAATTTCGATTATTATTAAATTAATATATTTGATTATTTATTTATATTTTATTAAAATATTATATTATAATTGAATTAAAAAAAAATTTTAACTTAATTTAATTAATTAATTCATATTAAAATTTTATATTTATTTTAATTTTATATTTAATATTATAATTTTTAATTATTATTCTTAAATTTTTATATAGATCATTTATATGTATAAATAATATATTTAAATTTTAATAATAAAAATTATATTTTTAAATATAACATATTAATTATAATATTTATTAATATTAAAATAATTATTTTAAAAATATGGATTTTATGATATTTTTATTTAAAGAATATGTCATAATTATAATTTTTATTTTTATTATATGATTTTATTGATAATGATAATAATTTATATTTTTTTTTTTTTTTCATTTATATTAAATTAAATTTTATAGTAATTTTTTAAATTTTATATATTATAATAAGACATAATTATGCATTTATATAGATTAGTAAATAAATTTATTTAATCTATCTTTTTAAAATTTAATGAAAATTTTTTTTGTCTTATAGAATTTGATTTATTAAAAATTATTAATTAATTAATTATATGGTCTTTTTTTTAATTTAATGTTCTTTCAAGTCTAAATATTATTATATAATTATTTAAATAGGAATTTAAATTATGATTTATTTCATATGAAATATAAATATATGTTAAACAATTAATATTCATAATTTATTTTTTTTTTTAATTATTATTTATTATGTTGTTTAAAAAATATATAATATAATTAAAATAATTTTTAATAAATAAATAATTTATATTTTTTTTATATATACAATATTTAATTAATTTTTCTTATTATATTATTAATATTTAATAATAATTGTGAATAAATATATTTATTTTCTATTTATTTAAAAATTTTAAAATAATAATTTTAATTAAATTAAATGAATATCAAGTTAAAATCATATATATTTATATATTTATTTTCTTATTTAAAAAAAAAAACATTGGTATTATTACTTAATTGAAATTAAATTATATTTACTATTTTTTATTTTAATTTTTAAATATAAAATATATTTTTTTTTTTAATTTTATTTGAAAAAAACAAAAATTTTTATTTATTATCAAAGTTTTTAAATATTTATATATTGTATTTATTTTTTGATTTTTTTTATTTATATAATTCCATATTTATATTATTATTAAAATTGAAAATTTTATATTTTTATTATTAGTATTACTTAAATAATTTTAAATTAAAAATTATTAAATATTTTTATTTTAAAATGTTTAAAAATTATTAAATTTTATTTCTTTGTCAAAAATGTAACTAAATAAAATATTTTAATAATATATATAATTTCAATATTATTCATTTTTTTTTTTAAAATTTAATATATAATAATTATTTAATTAAATTTTTTATTATATTTTTATTATGATTAAAATAACTATATTATTGATATTTGTATTAATATTAAATTTTATGTTATTATTTAAAAATATCAATTATGAAAATATTAATTATATTATTTAAATAAATATTTTTTATATTTAAATGAAAATATAATATTAATTATATATTTATAAAATACTAATTATTATTATTATTTATTCTATAAGATTTTTATTATATTATTTTTAAAAAAATTAATTAATATTAAATTATATTTTTAGTTGGAATTGGATTTTAATCATTTATTCTTATTATATATTATATATGAAATTATAATTTTTATTTAAATATGTTAAAATAATTGTTATTAATGAAATTTTTGAATAATAAAAAAAATTATATATTTTTAAGAATTAAATTTTGTATTATTTTTTTTTTTTTTTTTTTTTTTTTTTTTTTTTTTAATAATATAAATATAAAAATTATTATATATAATAATTATTTTTTATATAATATGATATATTTATATTTTTAATATATAAATTAATTTGTCTTATAAGATTATTAAATTAATTCATTTTATATAAATTAATTTTAATTAAAATATTATAATAAATGAAAATATGTAATTTATTAAATAATATAATTTTTTTTTAAATTAAATTTTTAATATTAAATTTATAAATTTAAATATTATTAATATTTTAAATTTCTTAATATTATTAATTTAAATTTTATAACTATATATGTATAGAATATATGTATAATTAATCATTTTTATCTTATTTTTTAAATATTAATTAATATTAAATATATAATATTTTTTTAATATAATAATCTAAAAAATATATAATAATATTATTAATTAATATTATACTTATCAAATTATATTTATTTCGAAAATATAAATATATTTTTAATTTTGATTTAAAATTATTTTAACTTGCAATTACAAGAAATTATTATATAAAATTATTTATATATTATTTATATTTACATATATATAGACACATTATTATTAAAATATATATATATATTAATATAATTTTAATTTTTTTAAAAAATTTAATAATATTTTTATTAATAATAAATAATTTTTGTTTTTATTAATTTTATCTCTATTTAATGTTAATTTTTTAATTTTTTATTATATTGTAATTATATATAATAATTAATTAAATATATATAATATGTATAGATATTTTAATTAATTTATTAAATGTGTTAAATAAGATTAAATAATTATATATTATAATTTGTAATATTTTATTTTTTAAATTTTATATTTTATGAGAAATTGATATTTATTAAATCTATTTTATTAAATTTTTTTAATTATTATAATAAAATTAGTGCATATAATATAATATAAAATAATAAATATTTAATTTTTTATTACTTTATTTATTTTATTTTATTTATAATATTATGATATAATATATATTTATAAATTTAAAAAAAAAAAAAGATCAATTTTTTTTTTTATAAATTATTGAAATTTTGAATAATATATAAAATATTATTTTTATTATAATATTATAAAATATATATAAATTAATAATTAATTATATGTTATATTATTAATTACGAATATTGTTTTTTATAAAATTTTTATATATATTAATGCAATAATTTTAAATATAATTCAATTTTTTAAAAAAATTTTATTTTTCATTTTTGTATATAAATAAAATTTTAAAATATTTTATTAAATAATTACATAATAAATAATTAAAATTTCTATTATTATAAAATATTATTATTATTTTATATTAATATATTTATTTTAAATTATGGAATTTTGATTATAAAAATTATTTATAATTAAATTATTATTATTTTTTATATATATTTTATTAATAGTTTATAATTTACTTAAAATAAAATTTATCAAAAAAATATAAATTTAACTCTCAAAATTTATTATTTTAAAATTTGATATAAATTTAATAATAGATTAAAATTTTTCTATATTATATATTTTTTTTTAATTATTATTAAAATTAATTTTTTTATAAATCTATATCAAAATTAATTATTTTTCTAATAATAATTAATATGTAATATTTAAATATTTTTATATTTAAAATTATATTTTTAATAAATTTTTTTTAAAAAATTGATTATCTAATTATATTTTGATTCAATTTTTTATATAATTTAGATTAAAATTTATAAATAATATAAAACCCCCCCCCCCTATAAAAAAAAAAATTTAAAAATTATATATTATAAATTTATATTAATAATTATTATTATTTTGATCAAATTTATATTAAATATTTTTATCAAAATAAAAATTGTTTAATATTTAATATGAATTAATTTATTTTTTTATCTGTTGATTTTATTATCTCTATTATTTTCTAAAATATCAAAATTATGTGAAATAATCAATTATTAAAAATAATAAATTATATTATTAATTTATTATAAAATTAATAGAGATAAAATATATTATTTTTTAATAAATAAATTTTATTTAAAATTAATTAATTAATTTCTTATATATATTAAATTTTAAATAAATAATAAATAATATTCTTTATTATAAATTTTTAATCAATATTATTAATAATTTTTTATTATAATCATTTATATTTATTTAATTATATTAATAATTTTAATAATTTTATTTATAATACAAAGTTTTATTTTTTAATAATTTAATGATTTTATTAAAAATAAATATAATTTATAATATTATAATTTAATTTTATAAAAATAAAAATTAATATTATTATTTCTAATATATATTTAATATATTGAATTTTTTTTATTTTATTTATTTATTTAAATTATATTTATTATATAATATGTTTTAATATTATAATATTAATATAAATATTTTTTTTCATTTTCATTCATTATTATATATTTTTTTTTGTATATTAATAATTAAAATTATTAAATATATCTATAAAAAATTTATAAAAATTATTTATAATTAATTTAATCATATTAATAATATATTAATAGATAATGATTTATCTATTATTTAAAAACTCTCTATTTATTATGTTAAATATATATTATGATTTGGATATTTAATAATAATTATAAATTAAGAAATTATAATATAATTATTAAAATATTTCATATTTTTGTATATTATTATATTTAAATTTATTTATTTTTTTCATGTATATATTTATTTTTTATAATTTTTAATTAATTATTAAATGTTAATATTATTATATATTATCTTTATTATATATCAATTTTTATTTTATTGATATAAAAAATTTTAATTAAATATATTATTTATTATTATAAGATGTAATTTTTATATTTAAAATATTTAAAAAATTTTTTTTAATATTAGAATATATAATAAAAATTTATATAATAATATATTATAAAAATTTAAAAATTTAAATAATATAGATTTTTTTTTATTAATATATTTTATTAATTGTAAATATATAAAAATAATTAAATTTTTTAATTAATCTTGAATATTATTAAATATTATTAATTTAAATTATATATTTAATCTTATATGATTAAAACAATTTAATTTTTAATTTAATTATTAATATATTACATAATGAATATATAATATTAAAATATATTAAATTTATTCAATTATGAATATAATTATTTTAAAAATTTATTTATTTTATTATCATTTCAAATTTATGATTAATTTTAAATGAATAATAAATTAATATATATAAATATAATATTTATTTATATTAATTCAATCATTAAATTTATTATTTTTAATAGATAAATATATAATAAATGATTATGTTTAATAATTTTTGAATAATTATTTAAATAAAATTTATATATTTTTTTATATTAATTTAATTTTTTGAATCATACAAATTAATAAAATTAAATAAGATATATTATATTTTACATTTTTTAAATTTTTTTTTATTTTAATTTTTGTTATTAATTTTATTATATATTATTAATAATTTAAATTATGTATTTTTTTATCAAATTTTTCAATTAATATTTATTGAAGAATTATTTAATAAATTATATCCTAATCAATTTTATTATTATTATCAGATATAGTAGAAATATACTATATACTTTTTTATATTTTGAAAACTAGTGTCATAATCCTCCGATTATGAGATCGAAATAGCTAGCGGCCTTAAAGTATAAACCAATAAGATTGTTCGAGGTTTGTAGACTAGAACTAGAAGGTCATACCTTTATCATCGATTTGATCCCTTTTGGACACGGTAGATTCGACGTGATTGTAGGAATGGATTTGTTATCCAAGCTTAGAGCTAAGTTAGTTTGCTTCGAGAAAATTGTCCAAATTTTGTTATCCAACGGAGAGATTTTGGAAGTTCATGGAGAACATCCCAAAGGGAACTTGAAACAGTTGAAGACTATGAAAGTAGACGAGTTGAAACTTGAAGATATCCCCGTTGTACGTAACTTCCCCAGCGTATTTCCAGAAGATCTATCGGGTTTACCCCCACCTCGTGAAGTTGATTTTCGCATAGATCTTATCCCTGGAGCTATGCTTGTTGCAAAATCACCTTACCGTTTGGCACCTATGGAAATGCAAGAACTGTCAAACCAACTTAAAAAGCTCCAAGACAAAGGTTTCATACGACCTAGTTCTTTGCCTTAGGGAGCTCCTGTATTGTTTGTGAAAAAGAAGGATGGTTTGTTCCGTATGTGCATAGACTATCGAGACCTTAACTATCAAGAACCGCTACCCTCTTCCCTAGATTGATGACTTGTTTGATCAGTTGCAAGGGTCACGATATTTCTCAAAAATAGACCTTTGATCAGGCTATCATCAGTTGAGAGTACGCAAGAAGACATTCCCAAAACTGCATTCAGGACGAGGTACGGGCATTTTGAATTCACGGTCATGCCTTTCAGTCTGACTAACGCTCCCGCGGTATTCATGGACCTTATGAACCGTGTATGTAAGCCGTATCTTGACAAGTTTGTCATTGTATTTATTGATGACATCTTGATTTATTCAAAGTCTAAAGAGGAGCATTAAGTTCACCTGAAGCTGATATTAGAGTTGCTTGAAAAGGAAAAATTGTTTGGAAAATTCTTGAAATGTAATTTTTGGCTACAAGAGGTTCGTTTTCTCGGTCATGTAGTGAACAGTAAAGGTATACATGTGGATCCCAGCAAAATTAAAGCAGTAAAGAACTAGAAGCCCCCAAAGACCCCAATCGAGATTCGTTCATTCTTAGGATTGACGGGATATTATAGGTGATTTATCGCAAACTTCTCAAAGATTGCAAAGCCTCTCACCCTATTGACTTAAAAAGACAAGATGTTTGAGTGGGGTGATGAATAAGAGAACGCCTTTCAGACACTGAAGGACATGTTGTGTGATGCCCCGATCCTCGGCACTTCCCGAAGGCGTAAATGATTTTGTAGTTTACTGTGACGCATCGAACTAAGGTTTTGGTTGCGTTTTGATGCAGAGAAACAAAGTGATAGCATACGCATCCAGACAACTCAAAATCCATGAGGAAAACTACACCACTCATGATTTGGAGTTAGGCGCAGTGGTATTTGCTCTCAAAATGTGGAGACACTATTTGTATGGAACAAAGAGTGTTATCTACACTGATCATAAAAGCCTTCAACACATATTCAATCAAAAAGAATTAAATATGCGTTAGAGGCGATGGATAGAACTTTTCAGAGATTATGACTGCGAGATTCGCTACCACCCAGGTAAAGCAAACGTAGTAGCTAATGCTTTGAGCAGGAAGGAGCGGATGAAACCGAGATGAGCTCGAGCTATAAGCATGACAATTCACTCTAGCCTTAAGGCTAGGATACTGGAAGCTCAGAGAGAAGCTTCCAAGGGCACCAACACTCCAACAGAAATGCTAAAAGGACTGGACAAACAGTTCGAGAGAAAAGAAGATGGCGGATTGTATCTTGCTAAAAGAATTTGGGTGCCAATTTATGGCAATTTGAGAACTTTGATAATGAATGAAGCCCATACTTCAACGTATTATGTACATCCCGGAGCAGACAAGATGTACTATGATCTACAAGACTTATGTTGGTGGCCCGGAATGAAGAAGGACATCGCTCTGTATGTGAGTAAGTGTTTGACCTGCTCTAAAGTCAAAGGAGAACACCAGAAACCCTCAGGTTTGCTCCAACAGCCAGAGATTCCCGAGTGGAAATGGGAGAATATCACTATGGACTTCATAGTGAAATTACCGAGGACCAGTAGCGGACACGACTTGAGTTTGATCATCGTCGATCGATTGACCAAATCTGCGTATTTCTTAGCGGTCCATGAAGATTAGAAGACAGAAAGGTTGGCAAGACTGTACATCAACGAGATCATAGCAAGGCACGGTGTGCCTGTGTCAATTTTATCTGTTCGTGACAGTCATTTCACATCAAGATTTTGGCGATCATTGCAGAAAGCATTAGGAACGCAACTGAATCAGAGTACCGCTTACCATCCCCAAACCAATGGCCAAAGTGAGCATACCATTCAAACACTGGAAGATATGCTTAGAGCCTGTGCAGTTGATTTTGGTGGAAATTGGGATACTCATCTACTATTAGTAGAATTTTCATACAACAACAGTTACCACTCGAGCGTAAAGTGTTCCCCATTTGAATCATTGTATGGAAATGTTGAATGCCTATAGCTTGGGCAGAAGTAGGAGAAATCAAGCTAATTAGACCAAAAATTATTCAGGAGACCACCGACAAGGTTGTTCAAATCAAGAAAAGACTGAAGACTGCACGAGATCGTCAGAAGAGCTATGCCAACAATCGACGAATGCCGTTAGAGTTTAGTGTTGGTGATAAAGTACTACTCAAAGTGTCGCCTTAGAAAGGCGTGGTACGTTTCGGTAAGATAAGCAAGCTTTTACCGAGATATGTTGGACTGTTCGAGGTTGTCGAGCGAGTGGGTCCTGTTGCTTATCGATTGAGTTTACCGCAAGAACTTGTAGGCATTCATGACATGTTCCATGTGTCAAACCTAAAGAAATGCCTGGCCGACATAAACTTGCACGTACCGCTAGAAGAAATCAAGATCGACGAAAACTACGTTTTGTTGAAGAACCTATTGAAATTATGGACCGTGAGGTTAAGAAGCTCAAACGAAGTTGGATTCCTATTGTAAAAGTTCGTTGGAACTCCCGATGAGGACCAAAATTTACTTGGGAACGAGAAGACGAGCTGAGCGCAAATATCTGTAACTGTTCGAGAGCGCTACGGCTTATGACGAGCAACTGAAATTTCAGGACAAAATTTCCTTTAACGGGGGAAAACTATGACATCCGTCAATTTTGAGGTCAGTAACCGAAAACAAACGTATGATAATTGACTCTCTTAATTATTTATGGAGTCACTTTTATGTGGTCATATTATTTTTAGCATTTAACGCTTGTTTTATTAGGAACCCTAGTTATACGAACGCACCTTTTTCCTAACGATCCTAGTTAACGGTCCGAACGACCAACGATATGCTCAAATAACATTATAACAATGTCAAAACACATGGGAGAACATAATTTAACAAAATCATAAATCATCTCGAAAGTTACGTTTTTACGACGTTTTACGTATTTACCGATTGTGCCCAATTTATACAAACTAACTTGCACTTCTTAAATAATACACACACTATCTAAGTAAATAAAAAAAATTAAATCATTTTCATATTTTTGAGCCTTGTGGCCAACCAACATCATCACACCACCAATGGGAGGACATGCAATATTAAAACCATCAACCATTGTCCCTATATAAACATAAAACCATTTTTCTCATTCTTGATCTAAGAACAATAAATTTTTCTCTCCTCCTTGGTTCTTCTAGCTGCTTTCGACTCCCACTCACCCTCATAACACCATCGTTTTCAACTTTTATGAGCAAGAACAAAGGTAAAAATCATGGTGCAAGATGGCTTGTATGTCTCTTGTACTAAAACCCTTCAAAAATAGGGTTTTCTTGACTTTTCTTACATGTTTATGCATATTCTTGTAAAATCCTTATGGGTAAATTATTTTCTTGATAGAACACTCTTAAATGAGTGATGATAGTGTACAATAACTTTGGTTGATTCATTTTCAGTTTTGCTATAAGATCTATGCAAGACAAGTGACATAAAGTCTTGATTTTCAAAAGTATTGGCACATATTGTAAGTTTGTATGTAAAAGAGCCTTTTTATCTATGAACCCACTGAGAGTTTTGGATTAAAATGATGTTAAGACTCGTATAATATGATTTTGGGAGTTGATTGGGTTGTTTTTGCATGTTGGGTTTTTGGTTTGACTTGTTTTGGTCAAAGGTAAATTCAATCAGCTCACTAAATTATTTTTGTGTCATATTGATTGGAGTGTAAATTGATGATAACTAAGTGTTTTGACATGATTCAAGAGCCTAAAATCAAGTACTTTGTGTCTAGTTTCTATAAATGTAAGATTTGTAAAGAACTGAGGTAGTTTGGTTAATGAATTTTGCAAAGTAGTGAAAGGTGTCAAAACTGCCCGAAAATCTCTTTTCAACCCTTGTACTAAAAAGATCATAAATCATAAACCACAATGAATCTATCATTGAAATTGATATGGGGGACACTTGTAAGGGTTATTTAGAGTATCCTATTAGCCTATTTCATATAACCTTGATTTAGACCATCTGATCATTAAAATACTTTGGTATGTCCAGATTTGGCCGTTTTTGGAGTCGGGTATAAATGGTCGAGTATAAGTCCATAATTAAAATCTATGAAAATTCATGGACACACCTAAAACATGGAATTATGACCTGGAGCAGTAGCTGTACCAGAAACTTTGGTTAACTTGGTCAAATAAATACTTAAAGTGATGGGAAATTTAGGACAAATTAGTAGAAATTATGCTTTTTGATAAAAGTGACCTTGGAAGCAAATATGAAAACAAGACTTAACAAATGAACCTTAATATTGTCCTAGCATATCGTATAGGATCTAATTAGGTATATTTACTTGCCTTAGGTCGTGATTAGAAGGTTGCGTATTTGTTTGGGTTGCATACTTAGTGTGGTTTGCCGAGAAGTCCTATTGTCGTTCTAACTTTTGAAGTAAGTTTCTTACAGCCCCTCTTTTATCGTTTTTATGATTTTGGGGTGAAAAGCATGATGTTATCTATTTAACTACTATGCTCGTACTTATGTGTGTTTAAACTTTCGTGCATACTTAAACTTATTAAATTCGATTTGAACTTGTTGAACTTTGAAAACGTATTTAACTTGAACTTGATATGTATGTCGTTGTATGCTTGGAACCCACCACTACTTTTAACTCACTATAGCCCCCTCAACAGGATTGAGACGTTAGTACTTATGGATAGCGCTATTAGGAGATTTGCCCCTCCTTACTCCCACCATAAACGAGGTGCATAGTACTAGGACATATTGGATTGTGATTTGGATCAGGGGTAACGCCTACCCATATTGTGTTGTGATTTGGATCTGGAAGGCTGAATGCGTTTAAATAGTACCTCGCATAAACACTATATCATACATATATTGATTTGTATTATGTTACTTCGGTAACGAGGACATTCTTGAAAACTTGAATCATTTTGGATTCACAACTTGCTTGGGCAACTTTTTATTGATTTGGAGAAAACAGAATTCGGACATCTACTCTTTATAAAATATTTTGTGTACATAATCCTGTGAGCTCACCAACTATTTTCAATAGTTGACCCTTTTTATTATGCTTTTCAGGTGACGTTCCTAAAGTGGAAAATTAGTGTGATTGCATTTGTACATGTTCAAGATGTCTACTTTCTTCCAAGTTATTGTCTTTTGGGTGATCCATGTTCTGAAGAAAAATAACTATGTTGACTTTTGTACTTTTAAACTTGTACTTTGAAGTGTTGTAATTCGGATATCTTTCTTTTATCTTAATTCATGTATGGTGTTTTGTCTATCATCTTATGTGATGTTTATTAATGTTACACCTTGCGTTTTCGCCTTGGTAGGGTGTGACACCGTAGGTGGAAAAGATAGACTCAAGACATAGGAAATACAATACTTTACACAAAAGTAACTAGCGATTGATTAAAGACTAATCTAATTGGGTAGGCTAAGGTGTAAAGGTGTAATGAAACATCTGGGATTTAATCCTAAAGGAATGGCTCTACTAGTTTTTCTAGGGGTATCTTACTCTTGAAATGAGAGTAACAAAGGGTTTATACGGGGTTAACTAACCGGTGTAGTTAGTTAATAAAACATGTATAGGCTTTTTGGTGTAATCGTAGAAATTTACCAGTTTATAAAAGTCACTCCATCTATTAAAAATAGTGCTTATTATTGTGGTCTCGAATAGATATACCAAGTCAAGTTCTAAAGTTCACTACAGTCACCAGAACAATCATATTTTTGTGGAATTTGGGTAAAAATTTGGAAACAAATAAGTCTAAATCCTCACAATATCTAACAAGGGTTATGTGTGCAAGGTCATGTGGATAATAATTTCACAAAAAGTATGCTAAAAAATTTAAAATTTAGGCATAAATTAAGCATATTAAGCATATTAATGCGAAAAGAAGGACAAGTATGAGTTCTAATTCTCTTCTCCCCACTTAAGATATACAACGTTCTCGTTGTATAAGTATAAAATTAAATACAGGAAATGTAAAGAATTAGAACGGGAAACTCCCCTAAGATTTGCTCGGTATGATCCTCCATGTTATGTTTATGAGCAAGATTGTGTGTGCAAGAGCGTCTGAATCCTAGCACGAATAGCATGCATATAGTAATTCTAGAAAATAAGCATACCACTAATCACGTTACATTGCTCAGCAAGCTCCTGTATCAATCAATAAGAAAATAATGCAATTCTATCTCGGTTGTATCTGCTTGGGTAGAAAATAAAATCCTAGAAAGCGGACAGGAAATCAATACGCCGTATGGTATGAGGCGGATACGCCGTATCTTAACATGTGTTAAAAATCCTAAGTATGAGTCAGATTAAGTAATACATTGTATTCATTTAACGAATACACCGTACAGAAAATCTGATAGAAACTTTTTTAAATGCAAAAAAATAAAAGACTGGATAACATCCAGACATTCGATACGTCGTATGGGGTGGAAATGGATACGCCGTATCGATGTCTGGGAAGACAGACTCGATAATAAAATGAAAAACAGCTGGGTTGTCTCCTGGAAAGCACTTTTCTTTCAGCTAGTCTTTAAGTTAGACTTTTTCCTTTCTTTAGTTACTTTCACTTTCTCTTTAACTCATCAATCTCTTTATTAGAAATGTCAAGGAACCCCTTTGCTCGTGCCCATTCGTCAAATTCTTTATAAAGTTTACGAATCCCGTTCTTGGAGTCCATAGTCAAGTCGTCCTTCTCTTCCTCTAACCTTTCATTTTCATCAATCATGTAGGAAGGTGCGTCTTTGCCAAGAAAATACTCACACATCTATTTAATCTCTTCATTAGTGATCACGAGCTTGTCTCATTAACATCCTTGGTTTCGTTCTTCTTAGCCCGTTCTAATAGTTTCCACTCATCATTAGGTGAGTAATGACCCCGCCCATCATTATTTCCAGGCATGATAGTTCTTTCTTTATTCTCCCACCAGTGTTCACAAGACTCATAAACATTATCCGAATAGAGTCGAAATCTTCCTCAATTTTTTTCGATCCTCCGTTCTTTTTCTTGGTAAAGTCCCTAGTTTCTTTTTCCATCATGTCCTTATCGATTTGATGAAAATCTCCTAATTATCGTGTCCCAAGTTGGGAATGATTAAATCAGTAGATGAAGGCTAAGTGAAAGATTCAACAAATGTCGCAGGGGTTACGTGAATTGGTTTAAGGGTTATGATACAATGCATGCGGTCCAATTTTATAAATAGGCTTGAAACACATACGCCGTATTCATCACAAATACGCCGTATTTGTAACCGCAATACATAGGATTCATTATAAGTTCTTTATACGCCATATTGTAATTCATATGATACGTAGTATCAATCAGCAGACATGTACCAGCTTTTTCCTTATAAAACAGTTTTGGGTTGAACGGTATGCCAAAACGGATGTAAAGATTCTTAAAAGAGTACAAGGGCATACCGCCATAAAAGTTTTCTCTAAAAATTGTTCTAGTTTGTATATATATTAAAAAAAAATTGATCGCCAGTTTTTTGGTGATCGATTCATCGTCAATTCTTAAAAACTCGTCATTTGTGTTGATGTAGGGATTAACGGGGGTGTCATTCCAAAGGACTTTAGTATCCTTTTGGTTACAACAGTCATGCTTATCTGATATCGAGTTCTCAGCGAAAGGGATATTATAGGAGAATAGATCCTCGTCAATGTTTAGAATGCTGAATTTTTCCTTTTTAGAAAATCATTTCTTTAGAGCTTTTTTCTCTGCTTTGGAACTACGAATATCGGGATAAGAGTTGTCCAGTGACGCATTGATATCTAGGTCATTATCATGGTTAAATGTTGGTTCTAAAGGGTTGTAGGAGTCCATCTTAAGGGGGTCATTATAAATAATGGCTGGAAATTTTGGTTCAAAGAACCTGAGGATGTCAATATCGACTTGATCTAAGTGCCAAGTCATTAGCCCGTATTTAGCAGTTTCCCAATTATAAACCTTACCGTTCTTAAGATCCCTTTCAGTTTCGAACTAAACGTATTCTTCCATGGTAGTACCTGGATTATCAGATTCCTGCAACAACATGGCTGAATAGGAAAATGGTGAAACTTGATAAAACAAATGCAGGAAAGTACACACTTGTGCAAATTATACAATGCAAACTTATCTAAGTTAAACTAAACTAAAAATACTAATAAAAACAAAAATGAAAGTTTCACTCCCCGGCAAAGGTGCCAAAAACTTGATGTGTCTTTGTGTGTAGGTATATTTTATGTATCAAGTTTTACTATTTATATTTTGCTGACTTTACCTAAAATAACACTAATGGGAAGTGTACCCGATCAATTGTAGCTTCGTTGGTAAGTAGGATGTCGATCACTAAGAGCGAGAACTTAATTCTTATGTTTATTAGTATTTTAGTTATCTAAGTTATTCTATTCTATGTTAAACCTAAGTTAATCCTAATTCTAACGGATAAAGGGGGTTTTTAGCCTGAGAGACTGGTACGGGTTTTGTTGGTGACTTAACGCTACTTAAGCTACTCTAATGCACAAAAGAGATTAATCAGAGAATAGAAGAACGGTTCAAGCCTATGGTAAGGAAACTATATTAACCATGATTAATCTAATAGAACGCAGGTTTGTTTATTGGTACAATGACTGTCTTATTGTTGTCGGATATATCATTCCTAGATTTAGGCGGTACTTCTTCCTAAAACCTAGACATGCTAATTCTGTCACAATTAGGCACATCCGCATAAAGTATTTGCGGTTGGTTATAATCTATCTTAGAAGTTCAATGCGGGTGATCTTACTGACGAGTAGCTCACGAAGACTTTAATAATTTACTTCAAGGAATCAGAACGTTATTTGTTAATCCTAGGTCACCCCTCAGTCCAACTCCACCCCGTTCATTCCAAACTTGTTTTCCACTATAAACCTTACAAAGTGGCTGTGACAACACATTAATTTGTAATCCTATTATTCCAGATATATAAATTGCAGATATGAAGAGCTATCCCGATATTTAGGTAACTCTCTATTTGTATCCCTAGACCCAGTTGAATGATAGGTCGCATACTTAAGCACATAAGCGAGTATAAATTGATAAACATAATTCAACACGAGCAATCAATAAAGCGAGGTAGTCCAAATATAAACAAAACCAAACGATAAATTCTTCATAAACTTGGGTAATACCTAAAGTGGTATTACCCGATAACCATTGTACTCATATAACAAATGTCATAAACGCCGACTAAGGTAAACTAACCAAGTTAATGAATGATACCAACAATCAAACACGTATTTAGAGTATAAGCGAATTACACGGTGTTTCCTTTGTGATTTAGAGCTTTGCTTGACCTTCTCTCCTTCTTCTCCCGCTCTAAAATCATCCTCTGAGTAATTAGGGTTATTTTCGAATTATGATTAAGCACACCCTAAAGTTGTTATTTAGGTTTTGAAATTTCTATAGATTTAGAATTCACGTCTATACCCATCCTGTTGAGGTCGATACGACATATTGGAGGTTTCTTAGAGTAGGGACTACGTTTGTCATCTTCCATAATGTTCTTCGAGTATATATTCTTTGATATGGCGTATGATGCATTCTGAATACGGCGTATAGACGATTGCGTCTTCGTGGTTTCTAGTGAAGTTTTGGCGCAGATACGGCGTGTCTTCTTGATGGATACGACTATATTTGTATTCAAGATACAGTAGTTTCTTGATTTCTTCGGGTAAGGTCCCAAAATGTGCGCCTTTTATAGCTAATCTCACCACTTTTCTCTCCATAATTACTACAAATAACTAATATAACAGATTAAGTACCAATTCATGCCATAATTATATCAAATGGGTAATTTACATGGAATAAATGATGCTATAAAAGTGACGTTATTTGATGTCATCAATTACAAAATATTTTTCAAACAATAAATAATTAAAACACACGACACACCTAAAATGCAGAAATTAAAAGCCAAATAAATGAGATATACTCAGGTTGCGTCCTGAGAACACTACTGTTTCTTTTGCGTTTCGAGTTACGTGCCATGACCTAAACCACTTATTTAGCAGTCAAAAGGGAGGGTTCCCCTACACTTAAGGTCAAAGGAGGGTGATAGTAACGGTACACACCATTGCGGTGAGAGCCATATATTGAAAAAGTGTTTGTTGAATTACATGCTCCAAATGATGTGTTTCTTTAATCCTGCCCTTTTCTAACTCTTTAGGTCCAAGGGGTAAACTATATCCTTCTCCCAAGAAATCATTTTCTATCACCTCCAAATCTAAAAAATCAACACATAGGGATCCACTTTGTCCTAATAAACCCGGTTTAAACCCATAATGTTTCTTAGGGTCATCTAGGCATGGGTGATAATAGCAATACACATCCCTAGGGTAGAAAGACGCCACGTGAGGTGAAGGCGGTATATGAATGGTTAAGTGATCAACTACCTTCATCCTAAAACTATCCGGACTATTTAGTTTGATGAGTGGTCTGAGGCCTCTTTCTTCTCCTAGACTTACATCTAAGGATGGACAATTAGGTAAGGGATTTGGTTGAGGCTCCAGTTCATCAAAACTAGGAACTTCCCTAAAACTAAGAGGAATGTCATGATTATAAGTATTCAAGCCTAAATCCTCTAGTTGTGTTTCGTATAAAGGTTCTACCTCCATCGAGATTCCTAAAGTCTCTTCTACTTCTTTCGGGTTGGTCATGGGCGGTGTGTATACCTCAAATGATGGGAGGACTTATATGGTACTTTGTGGGTTTGGATTTCCTATCTCATTCTCTATCTTATCTAGATTACCTATAGGCTCATCATATGCATCATTAGAACCTAACCATGACATGCACCTAGGTATCTTAACCATAACTTCTTAAAGGGGGTTTATTACTATCTTGTCTAAAAGGGGAATCTTTCTTTAAGGTTTCAGCCAACCATTTTAATTTATCTAAATTAGAATAACTATAACTATACATTTTGAATGACAACTTTATTTACAAACTAAACAAGGTGGTTTTTTACGAACAAAGGGAACGAAGAAAAAGATAGACTATAAGAAAGCTACAAACAAGAAAAAAAATCTCACTTGAAAGGATTCAAGCGAGTAGATCTTAGCTAAATAAAATTCAAAACCTACACTATTCCCCGGCAACGGCGCCAAAAACTTTGATGAGCGTTCTAAATCTTACTTCAGTTTTACAACTCCTTAGGCAGTGCACCTAACCGTTGTAGTTTAGTATAGGCAAGACATGGGGGTTGTTATCGTTT
>BQNB010001212.1:0-89007 GCA_026074375.1 Tanacetum coccineum
AAGCATTAATTATTTTGTCTTATTTGAGTGATACTTATCGACATTGTTACTTTCAAATCATACTTAAGCAAGAATCAAAATAAAAATTGTCTTCTTGATGTGGTTAACAAATAATACACTCAAATATGATGTAAATGTGGGGTATGCGGTTACGCTTCCAACTGTATAATTTCTCCCTCGATATAATTGTTAAACACAAATTGCGTAGCCTCCGGCTGAAAAACAATAATGATATCTAGAATCAAAATTCTAATTTACAACTGGGGTCACCCGTGCGTTGCGACGAGAAGAAAAATTAATCAACAATGGTTTTTTAATTAATTTTTAGCTCAGTTGGCCACTAAGGGTATTTTTACGTATGTGAATTCCCCCACCAGCCTAGAGGTTTTGGGTTCAAACCTCACTGGAGGCATGTGTGAAATATATTGTGAGATATGTGGTATAGGTTGTGAAAAAAATTGCTAAAAAAACCAAAAAACAATGGTTTTTTGAATTTCAATTAATCGCATGCGCGTTGCGGTGGGTAAAAGCTTAATCAACAATAAGTATTCGGTTTCTTGAATTTCAATTAATCCATAAATAATTACTTGTCAAAATCTTTACGTGACGTATATTTTTCTTTTTTTAAATCTTGGAATTATGGATGTTCTTTGTAAAGTGAGTTAGCTAACAAGGACTACTTATATAATATTTTGTAACACAAACAATCCTAAAATTTAACTTAGAGACCATTATTGAAATCAATAGATAACTAAAGAGACTATACGTGTAAATTTCCGTTACAAAAATAATCACATATTTAACAAAAGGATTGTTGTTGCAATCGCATTTGACGATAAAGATAAATTTGAAATTTATTAAAACCTTGTCCTTGAGACGCAAGATAATTAACCAGACAGGTCTGTTGCTAATCAAATTTAGCGACACGTATGAATTTCAAAATTTTTAAGGACTGTCTCCCAAACACAAGTTAACCGAAGAGACTACTGATGAAATCACAAGTATTCATATTTTAATATTGAGAAAATCTCATTTATGCCTAAGTAAATAACAAAGTTATGATTTTTATTACAAATATTACATCTTTTTGTTATTTAATGTTTAAGGTACGTTCAAAATTTTTAGGAGCAAAAGTGATCATTAACATGAATGTTAGAATATATTGATGAAGCCCCAAGAAGAAGATAGGAAAGCTCAAAATTTTGAGTTAAAGAGAAACCCAAGTTAGACCGAATGAAAAGCTTGATTCAACAAATAATATGGAGCTAGTTCCACAACATACAAATGGATAAGAATTAGATGGGACGTAAGTTACTATCTACAACCGACGTGTCAATGGAATCGAGCCATCACTTGTGCGTGGCCCTCACTCTCCCCGGATACACTCTTTTCAATCTCAAACACGCCTCATTTTCGACGTTATTACTTTTTTCGTCTCAAATTAATAGTCCATATTTTTTTACGATGTTTCAAGTTAGTTGTCTACTACTATAAACGTGAATGATTTTAGTGTCATCAACTATTTTAAATGATTGCGATTTACTAAAGACAATCTGTTCATATTAGGCTCGGATAAAAGTTACGGAAATGTAGAGTGCACACTCGTTGGGCTAATATGTTTCCAACCACAAAAAAGATGCGGTGGTCAAGGGGGTCGCGCCCCCTGCGAGGTCAAGGGGGAGCGCTTCAAAACCTAAACGATTTTTATGAATTGGTATAAGATGACTTACAAGATTTTCTCTTCAAAACCCAACCAACATGTATGTTGGTGAACGTGTGTGACTCTTCGGATTTAACCGAATTTTAACCGATTTTAACCGCTAATAACTGTCGTTAGTTTCTGTTTATTAACAGACAGCTTTGGTCTCACTCGAACATACGAAAAACACACAATTCTCTATATTCTGTTTTTTTTCTCGTGCCTAAAAACAAAGTGTTTCTTCTTGAATTATCTCATTAAAAATTTCGTGATACTCAAGCACAAATAGGGTCGAAATACTTTATTCAGATTGTGAACATACACGTTTCAAGCATGATATCTAAGATTATCATCACAGCTTAACTTCAATTTCTAACAATAAATAGATAAGGAAATTTGATAGAGTTTAACATATTTACCTTTTTGTTGAAAATAATATTACAAACTCTTAAGAAGACACTAATTAATTATTTAAAAGTAAAACTGTCATTATATAAAAAGTAAGAAAGAGAAAACAATAATAACTATGTTTTTTCTTAAACTGTATGTTTTTATCGTGAGACAATAATTCTGAGACGGAGAGAGTATTTAATTGCCACCATTATTCATGAGACCCGAAAGACATGCAACGGTCAAAAATGTTTCTTTCGTTATTTAAGGCAGCGAGTTCAAGCCGGTAGAGGCATCATTCATTTCTTTTCAATAGCAACTTTTAGTTAAATTTTCACTCTCTAATCACAAAGAGACCGAGTGGTAAACAGTTTAATTAACAACATAATCAATAAATCAAGAGAGAGAGAGACCACTATATATATATATATATAGGTGCATGATGGGGGTTTATACCATTCGTACGTTCAGTTGCGAATCCACGACATGATACTATTACTCTAATATAATCCTTATGGTGGACTACAAACCGTATACAACTTCGCTCTACCAATATGCATTAAGATCGGCACTCACTAAGAAGAGCTACTCCCTAAGGTATTACGCCCTCAGAAACCACCTACAAAGACTCGTGATTCGACTTAACCACAAAGACTTCCCTCTTGGAAGTATCACAAACCCGGTTCGATCAACACACGATCTAGACTTGACCACAAAGCTACAAGACTTTCCTTACCACCAAATTGAATGATAGTTGATTGTTTTAAATCATGCTCTAACCTAACCTAGATACTCGATTCAACAGAAAGGTTATAGAGAAGAAGACCCTCGACTTAACACACAAGTGTAGATGATATAAGAGATTAAAACACAAAAAGTGTATTAGACTTAGAGGGACAAAGAGAAAAAATAAATGGCAAAAGTTAAGGAATACACTAGCCAGCGCGCGCCCATCTTTGAGATTTAAATACTCGTTCTTGCTAAACCCCTAAGTGCACTTAACACTTTGACCTTTCCAAGTTCATTCTAACACACATATTGTTATAAGATCAACCATCTCAAATAGCCATTTGATAAAAATATTTGTGAAGTGTTTAAAAGATAGCTTAGGGGTGTTTGTCTATTTTCAAAGAAAAAGAATAAAATCAATGGACAAAGAGATTATGTGACAACCAGTAATTTTAGATTAAATAATTATTTATAAACTTGAATTATTTTACTATTAACTTGCACTAATTTTTGCTCTACATATTTTTTGTAGTCAATTTAACCTAAATCCGGAAAGTTATCTCGCGTACACTGAAAAACGTCTTCGGATGCACCCGACTTTGGTCTAATTATAGTCTACTTATAATATACGTGTTACGGTCATCTTAAAGTGCTACATATGTCATGTACACTTACGTTTACGATTTTTACGTTAAACGTGTACGTTTTGCATTTTTAGCGTTTATGCATGCATGTAACCTCGTAAATTCACCACATTTGAATATAATCTCATAATATTATCACATGTACTCCTTAAATTCAAATTTTGAAAATTTCATCCCCCCTCCTAGCCTTATATTTTCGGTGAACAAAGAAAAGAAAAGAAGATCAAACTTTTTTAAATAAAACACATGCATGTGCATGTGTAAGTGATGAGAATGACTCTCTCATATGTCATTTTCACTTGGTAAACTACATTGACTAGTGTCTTGTATTTTAGCTTAGCAATTGACCATCTAGCACAACATAAGCCATGGTTAAGCTTCTTTAGTGGCTAGCTCATAAGAAAAAAAATTGTGTATCTTTTCCTCCTCTTGGTCCTAACCCACGACACACACATATGACTCAACCAAACTTGGTCTTGACTAGTCAAACTTAAGGAAACCCTAGAAAACCATACTATATAAACACCATTATACACAACTAGGGTTCTTACTTCACACACAACAAAAAAAGGTCTCTCATCTCTTCCTCTTCCTCTCTCTTGCCGCGGCACCAAACCACCACACCACCACCATAGCTTTACATATTTACAAGAAGAAAAGATGATAAGGGTTACTAGTTTAGTGTGTGCTTGGTATTCATTTCAAAGGTTTACAGGTATTTCAAGATCTAGGGTTAGGGTTTTGATTTATATTGGGTTTTCATACAAGATCTAGTGTTCATTACTTAGATCTAGGGTTCTAGTCTCATATCCTTTCATTTGTAAGCCTTTCTTCTTACTATTTCTTCCATCTTGTTTCTTCTTGGTCTTTTATGCATCATCTCTTTTAAAACAATATCACCCATATGCTTGTGACATATTTTATAAAATAAACTAGTGAGGATAATGATGGAAATATTTTATTTATGTTCTTGCACTTAATATTGTTGTTATTGTAGTTTTATGTTAAGATTAGTGATTAAATGGTGATTAGGGCTTTTGTAACAAATTGGTGGAAGGGATAAGTTAGTTTTGGTGTTTTTGTGTTGATTGTAACATTGGTGGAAGGGTTAGGACTAGAACATGGAGTTGTTGATATTGCGGATAAAATTTTAAAGTAGTTTTGGTAACATATAGATTCTGTCCAAAATTTGTTAGGGGTATAATGGATAGTTAAATTTATTTTGAGTAGCCAAAACCTTAAAAATATGTTAATATACTTTAATACGAACACTTTGATATAAAGAACGTAAAAATTAGACTTAAAACGAGTGAGATATGGTCATTTAAAGTTCGGCTAAAAACTATTATTTTTTTCAGCTTAAAACTATTTTCTGACACATTATGTCCAGATTTTAAATTCATATTTTGAGCCATTTCGGGTCCGAGTCGGATAAAACTTATAAAAAAAACTTGTAGATCATGATTTTTCTTTAAAACGTAGCTTTCGGTCATCTCGTGAATCCTTATAACGAAGGAGATACTCCCTTCTAAAGTCGGACTGAAATCTGGAAATTTTACATGATTAATACTAAGAAAAAGTGAGCTGTTAGGAAAATAAAATGAGGTTTTCGGGCGTTTTCGAGTCCGTTTAAGCTATAAAATCCTTAGCAAATATTGTAGTAACACTTATATATATTCCATACACGTTAAAAACTTTCAAAAACGTTATTAAGTAAGCGTTAGAGGACTTATTAAAGTTGGTAACTCATAAATAGTCGTAATATATATTTATGCGGATAAAATGGCGAACTTAACGTAAACGTTGTTTTGACTTATAAACTAAAACGCCTACATGTGCGGGTGATATTAACTTTCTAAAAAAATTACATATGCATCATTTTATGTCATCTGCATAAGTCTAAGGCGTCATGACATTTATTAGGTCGCGTCTGGAATCGTTGCTAGTTCATTCTTGTCGATTATTTCTCGAATCATTTCATGCTAAAGGTGAGTCTTCATAGCCCTGTTTTCGTTTTACTATTTTGAGGGAGAATACATGCTCTTTTAATTTAATGATGTCTAAATTAATATTAATATTTTTCAAGACGATGTGAGTCTCATAGCCCTTATTTTACATGTTTTGAACCATTTTAGGGGAGAATACATGCTCGTTTACAAACTCGTTTACATGATTGATTCCAAACTCGTTTATATGCTCGTTTACAAACCCGTTTACATGATTGATTTCAAACTCATTTATATGCTCGTTTACAAACTCGTTTACATGATTTATTTCAAACTCATTTATATGCTCGTTTAGAAACTCTTTTACATGATCGATTTCACACTCGTTTTACTTATAGATACAAGTACTTTAAGCTTTTACTAATACATTGGTTTCTTTAATATGGACACAAGTGCTTTAAACTTTTACGTATTTCCTAAGTTTCTCTATTGCCATGTAGTACACACTATCATGAACCGTTAATTACTTTGTGTAAGCACGAATGCTATGAATAGACCTATTGGGGTTGACACCCCCGTCTGTGTTCTGGCTTAGTATATGGCTAGTGGGCACATTTTAAGGTAGTACTTGGGTGTTTTGGCAAAACTTCAGATTTCGAGACATAAATCTAAAAGGCTAGGATTTACACATCATGTTAAGGCTTCGGTGTCATGAGCTTAGGGTAATAGTATTACTTTTGTGTGATATTGTATTCTTTATAATAGTCACATACACTCGAAAATCTTGTGGTCCACACTATTTTTATTGAACGTCACTGATTTCTAAACGCTTTTCATAATACTATGAGTGAAGCAGTTGTCAATAAACTCTTTAGGTTCTCGTAAATACTTTACTTAAACCTATGAACTCGCCAACTTTATGTTGACATTTTAGCATGTTTTTCTCAGGTTCTTAATCGCATGGCTAGCATTTGGAGTTGCTTCCCGGGAGTCTTTTTCTTGCATTACCTTGTTCATTTGTCTATCTTTCGAACAATTTATCATTTTTTATTGAAGCTATTAAATGTACTTGATTAAAAAACTCAGTTTGTTTTAATGTAACAAATGATCAACTTTTTAAAACGTCCATTTAGTGGTCGTTTTCTCGTACCTTGTGTTGTGTATATTATGAAGGCACGCCCCATGTTACCAATTATGTTGTGACACGTTTTGGGGGTGTGACAGATTATCTTTGAGTATTCCCCATGGATTGAATAATAGATTGTCTCTCATATTTAAATTTCAAAACTTAAATGAAAGTGAATGAGATTGAGTGTAAACTTGGTTAAGAAAGTTGGCAATGTGTGAGAGAGGAAACATTTGAAATTCAAATTATATGTGAGAGGGTTTTGTGTGTGAGAATCAAGGTTATAAACTAACCATGGTTGAGTTAAAGTAAGGTGTGAGTTGTCATGAGTTAAGTAAAAAAGAAATATTCTAAGAATATGCTAAACTTGAGAGAAAATGTGGATGTTCTAAGGGGGGAAATTTGAAATTGAAATCAAATTGAGCTGCCTAGGTAAGTGAGTGAGTGACTTGGAGTTGAGTTATAAAGTGAGTTAGATGGGACATATAGGAACCTATGTTAGCATAGAAAAGACAAGCTTGAATAAACAATATTAATTTGAATATCGTTGTTGAGGATTGTGATAGGGTTGAGTGTAAAGTTGGTAATGTGTCTAAGAGAGGTGAGTTAGCACAATTCAAATTTGAATTCAAGCTTGTTGGAGAAGAAGTATGTTGTGGAAGAATGGTGAAGAAAGGATTATTATCAAAGTGGGAATGAATTGTTTGATTTGTAGGAAAGCGTGAATGGTATATTGTCTAGAAAGAATGAGACAATATATTAATTGGGGGAGTGTTTATGGGTGTGTGGATTGAAATGTTTATGGATTTTATGAAAGTGAATTAAATGTGATTGTTTAGGAATGTGGGATAAATCATTTATTTGGAACGTTGGGGATAAACAAATGATTAATGGAAGGTTTAATGAGATATGGAATAAATGTGATGTGTAGAGAATGTGGGAGACAAGAAATATCCAAGTGGGAGTTTGTAAAACATTGATTGTTGTGAATTGAAATATATAAAGGATGATTTAACTTTCAAAACAAACTCAAATACTGTAGTCAATATGACTTAATCCATGATTAATCAGCAATTAGCATAATCACTAATAACCTTTATGCAAATAAGCCAAGTGTTTTGAATCTCAAATAAAGCACTTCTCATAAAGGGAAAAAATGCGTTTACGCAAAGTGGCCTTGACTTAGTCTGGCCAATAAGGGAGTAAACTCGTTACATGATTAGAGAAGACGTATACACGGATTATGATCAAAGGAATATTTTCGTTTGATGTTATATTGAAAGTATGAATGTATTAGGTTTCAGAAAAAAGAGTTTTGGCCTTGGCTATAGGCATTTTAGAAAAGATATTGAGTTGACGTTTTATCAAAAATGAGAAACTTTTTTAGCTCTTTCTAAGTCCGACCCTACTTTTGAGTGTATTTAATAACTCAATACCATATACAAACTTTAATGAATGATCAACATGTGTTGGTAAAGGAAAACCTGCTTTGCAAAATCGAGCCAAAATCACACAGCCAACTATCGCGCTGGCCACGTGCTAGCGCGTGCCTAGCGCGCAACAATATGACTTAATCCATGATTAATCAGCAATTAGCATAATCACTAATAACCTTTATGCAAATAAGCCAAGTGTTTTGAATCTCAAATAAAGCACTTCTCATAAAGGGAAAAAATGCGTTTACGCAAAGTGGCCTTGACTTAGTCTGGCCAATAAGGGAGTAAACTCGTTACATGATTAGAGAAGACGTATACACGGATTATGATCAAAGGAATATTTTCGTTTGATGTTATATTGAAAGTATGAATGTATTAGGTTTCAGAAAAAAGAGTTTTGGCCTTGGCTATAGGCATTTTAGAAAAGATATTCAGTTGACGTTTTATCAAAAATGAGAGTACTTGTTTTTAGCTTCTCTCTAAGTCTGTACCTCGTTTTGAGTGTTTCTAATAACTCAAATATCATATACATATCTTTATTGAAGGATCTACATGTGTTGGGTAAGAGGAAAACTGGCTTTGCAAAATCGAGCCAAAATCACACAGCCAACTATCGCGCTGGCCACATGCTAGCGCGTGCCTAGTGCGCAAGAGCCACTGTTGTAGTTTGGCGGTTTTAGCCATCATTTGTGATTTTGTGTGTTATGAACATTTATTTTTCATCATTAAAACATAAATGAGTTCCTAATTAATGTTTCATTGTCAAATCCAATATTCTATTTGATAAAATTCAGCGGGCATGCAATAATTAAATATTCAAAAAATTACTCGTAACATATATCATTTGAATGAGAACTTTTTGTAACCAAAAGTGGGATGATGGTGATAATATCGAGGCTGAGAGGAGAAAAAGAAAGATGGAGAAATAAAAGGAAAGCAAATTCGATTAAATTATTAACAAAGGTTAAATTAGAAATAACAAAAAGTTTGACTTTTTTCATAGTCATGTACACATGTACTAATCAGATTTTTAGGTTTAATTTTAAGCATAATACTTAAATATAGATATTATTTTAACTAAAAAAGATAGTAACTAAATGAATTTACTAACTTGTGTTATGGGGGTATAAACTTTTGATCATTAAATGAATCAAAATTATCATATTTACATTGTGTTTGGCAAACGGATTTTAAAGGTTTAAATGGGCTTGGGTTTTTAAAATAAGTCAGTTTATAAAATAAGTCTCGTTTGTCACGCGGGTTTATAAAGGGGCTTATAAGTCATAAGTCTCGATAAGCCTAAGCCCACAAAGAGGGGTTTATGGGGCCTTATAGTTATTCAAATTACTTGAATACCCTTCAAAATATAATGTACAATGACGTAAAAGCTATAAATATAATTGAATTTAATTTTATCTAGTTTTATGCGACTTTACATTAATAAGCTGCAGCTCTAACTAATTCGCCAAACAACTTTATAAAAATATACGCTTCAGCATTCGGCTTATAATATAAGCCACAGCCTCAGCCCCAGCCCGAGCCACAACCCCAGCCCCAGCCTCAGCCCCAGCCCCAGCCTTAACCCATTACGCCAAATATACCCATTGCTAATATTAATAGTTTCCTTATTTATTAAGATTACTAAATTTATCATTGTTTTATATAAAAATAACTTTATTTAAGGAAACAAATGTGTTTATTTAATGCTCTAAACTTGTGTCACCATGGCACAAGTTAGAAAAACTCATAAATAATAAGTAAAGTCAAACATGAGTTAGAGAGGTGGGTGTAGTTGCACCCTATAACATGTTATAAGGTTGCCACTTCAGCTAACACCATTCAACATCGTTATAACTAAAACAGCCTCCAGCTATAACATGTTGTAGGGCAAGCAGGTCCCATAACACACCATCAAAAATACCCCACTCACTCACAAAAAAGAGTCAAATCGGTCGCTTTGGGCATGGCTTGGTGGCGTATAACGCTGCTATAGAGAGACGGGTGGTGCTATGTGGTTTCGCCATAGGATAAAAAAGCCTTATGGCATGTGATCCTCCACTGCACCGTCCACTCTTAGGAATAAATGGCGTGGCCAAGTTTTTTACATTAAGTGTACCTAGTGCAGTGGCTAATCAGACGTCATATGGCTTTTTTTGCCTTATGGAAGCGTTAAACTGCACCGCTTAGCTCGCCATAGCATCGTTATATGTCACTTTGCCAAGCCCTTAATATGCATTATTTGTTTTTTTTTAAGTAAGGGGTATTTTTGGTGGTGTGTTATAAGATCCACTTTTGCTTATAACATGTTATAGCTAGGGATAATGTTTTAGTTGGATAGTAGTAATGTAACCGGACAAAGTAACCAAACCAAAATAGCACATCAGCGCCAACTCAACTTTCTCTCTTAGAATAAACACAGACCAAACACCCCTAATGCAACCGGACAAGTGACCAAACATTAACAACCAAAAACAACCCCACAAAAATAAATTAAAAAAACTACACACACAAACACTCCAATTCATACGGTCTACACTGATGAGGTATAGTTTAACCCGGAACTCTGAAGGAAAAACGTAGCTAATGACCTCTGCTGAACTAGCACGGGCTAAGCTAGACATGCACTTCGGAGAAGGTGGTATATCGAAGGATAAATCAGGTCCGGAGTCTCTAGTCTGTGCTGGGGTACCAGAACATAAGGGCAATCCGACAAAGGTACAGTACTTGGTCGGGACCACTGTCCTTAGGATAACATAAAGGCGACAACCAAATCAGCGAGCAAAGGGGACGTACTAACCCAGCGACTGTCTTGCTGGCACCAGACGACAAGCACTAATCTCGTGTCGTCTGGCATGGCTCATATAGTATAAAGAGGGAAGCCCATTCCCTTGGGACGGGGCAGAACATACATACTACGAACCATATTTACTCTTTTATATTCTCTCCGCAATTATTAAATAACAACCGTACTTACTCTTACGTAGGAGTTGGTTCCGGACTAAAATCTCAGGGACAGCTAACGGTGTTCTTTCTTACTTTCATCTAGGATACGAAGGAGGGACCTCCGAAGGAGCCAGCTGATCAAGACATTTACAAATATAGAGGGCCATTTACCAAGTCCAAGAGGCCCACATAAATTTACCTCAACATTGGCACCATCCGCGGGATCGGCATCCCAATCTGCTTGAGCTTGAAAAGAAAACAAAAATATGGTTAACTCATAACTAGGAGGGGAAGGACCACCAGATGTGGGGTTAGAAAGTACGGGCGCAAGCTCGCAAGGAAAACCTGCAGAACCAGCCCAACTGACCCAAACCACTCCTTCTTTGGCTTTCATTAAAGAAAACATCGATGTGTTGAGAACAATGATCAAGGAACATGACCAGAAGGCTAAAGCAAAAACGACTCCAAGAAAGCTTGTTTATGACGAATCTGAAGATAAAAATTCAGACAGCTCCAGAACAAAGGACCTATAGGAATGACTCTCCAACGAGTCCTCTGGCACGTCCCGAACAAGAGATAGAGCCCATTCCGTAGGAAAAAGTCAAAGAAGCTTGTCCAGAAGTAGGACGTCATCACATCTAAGAAGATCCGAGAGGCTGGAGAGCCGAAGCAAGTCTAAAGCAAAACTAAGAAGAGAAAGAGTCAGGTCTAGGGGAAAAAGATCTGGACGAAGGAAGGTTAGCACAGACTTCGAGGGTGAAGGAGGTTCAGGGGATAGTTGGGAGGACCTCAACACGCCTTACAAGAGGCCTAAACCCACTCCATTCACTACGAGAATTACCCGTTTCAAGTATCATGAAAAGGCTAAACTTCTAAGGAATGTGAAAGTGTATGAAGGCATTAAGGATTTGAAGGATCACCTAGGAATTTTCTCGGCTGATGTGGAGCCAGAGGAATGGCCCTTTCCAGTTTAATGCAGAATGTTTTGCAAAACCTTAAGTGGTGCGGCAAGAAATTGGTTCGATGATCTGGACCCAAAAAGCGTGGACAATTTCGAGGAATTGAATCAGAAGTTCCTAGAAGAATTCTCGCAACAAAAAAGGTATGCTAAGGATCATATGGAGATCCATAGTATTAAGAGAAGAATGAATGAAGGTCTGCAAGCATTCATGGACCGGTTCAAGTCCGAAAGCTCACACATAAAGGGGGTGCTACCGGTGCTGCGCATCTTGGCATTCATGCATGGCCATGGACATCCGGAGCTGGCCAAAAAGGTCAATGATAAATACACAGGACAGTAGATGAGATGTTTGAAAGGGTTAGAGCATTTATAAGAGGAGAAGCAGCAACAGGATCAGTCAAAGTAGCCAGCGCCCCGTAATGAGACAAAGAAGTCACCCATCCCGGGTGGTCCGGAGGTCAAGAGAGAAACAGGTGGAGAAGCGGTCCAAAGGAGTTCCGAAGGAATATGGGAACATGTGCCCCTTACTCAAGGAGCGACACGTTCACGCCCCTTACTAAAACACCAATGGAGATTCTGGCTATGGAAAGTGTGAACTTCCCACCACCTCCGTCGCTAATAATGACCCCAAAGAAGCAAAATCTAAACAAATTTTACGACTATCATAGAGACAGGGGACACAATACGAACGACTGTTATCATTTGAAGAAGCAAATAGAAGAGGTTATGGCATCGGGAAAACTGGCCCACTTGGTGCAGGATATACGCCGAGGCAACCAGAGAAACAAAATTCAAAGATGAGGAGGCATGAAAGTCATAAACATGGTGGGTTCCGAAGGAATCCGTTAATGACCATATGAAATGGAAAGACCCAGACTGATGGAGGAACTTTCCTTCCTTGTGATACCTCGGGGAAGCTTGACAGATGCTCATATCATATTAAAAGGGACGATTGAGGGGTATCATGTCCAAAGGATCTAAGTCGACGGTGGGAGTTCATCGGTGATCGTGTATGAGCACTATTTTAAGAGCTTCGGCACTAACGTAAATTCAAGATTAAGGAAAGCCAACGCCCCCCTCTCATCGAGTTCTCAAGCAAAACGTAACCATGGAAAAACCAGACAGGAGTAAAACTATGTTGCTGGAATTTGCCATCGTAAAATGTCGCTCACCTTACAACGTGATTATGGGAAGAACTAGAATGAGAAGCCTCGGAGCGGTAGGTTCCACCATCCATTCGATGATCAAGTTCCCAATGATCAGGGGAGTCGCTATGATGAGAACCAGCAAGGAAGCCCTGTGGGAATGCAGACAGATAGAGAGAATGCAAAGTTCGTGGAAGGAGACGCAGTGGCGTCAACATATGGAACAAAAGTCCAAAATAAGGGAGCAAGCAATATTGCGGGCTAGAAGCATTCCCAACCAAAGGCCCGAAAATGAGCCTATGGTTACCGAAGAAACCTGTGAAGAAGATACAGTGAAAGAAAAAGTAATATTTCATAACGATTGTCCAGATCAACAGATACTGATCAACGAAAAACTATCGATCAGATGTAAGCAAAAATTAGATGAAAGCCTATAAAGAAATGCGGATGTATTTGCATGGACAAGAACGGTAAGTACGACCGTGCTACGATTCGTCATGGAGCATCAACTACAGGCATACCCTCTGGCCAAACTAATAATTCATAAGAAGTAACCATTAACTCCAGACCAAAGGAAAGTGTTAAAAGAGAAAGTATTTGAATGGCTGAGGGAAGGAATAATCAGAAAGGTTGAATATCCAGGATGGGTAGCTAACGCAGTACCCCTTAAACAGAGATATGGTACTTGGTAGATGCAGATGGACTACACAAGTCTGAATAAAGTCTGTGCAAAGGATATGTACCCTTTTCCCAGAAATAGAAGAGGAGCTCGGGTCGCTCATGGTATACAAGTACAAGTGCTTCTTACGGCTCCCCAAGGAACACAACCAAGTGCGGATGTCAGAAAGCGACAAAGAAAAGACGGGATTCCTTACAGAGGAGGGAGTATACTGTTTCACCCACATCCCAAAGGGACTAAAAAATTCTACAGCCACACTCTAAATAATGATGGACAAGATGCTTGGAGGTCAGAAATGGTGAAACATAGAGGTTTACCTAAAAGAAATAGTCGTTAAAAGCAAGACCGAGGATGACTTAGTCAAAGATGTTGAAGAAACACTAGATAAGCTCCAAAAGGGTGAACGTGAAGATTGATCCTAGTAAATGCACCTTCAGAATAGAGGAAGGTAATTTCTTAGGATACGTAATAACAACGAAAGGGATAAAGGCCGATCCAAAAAAAGAGAAAGTCATACTGCGAGGACCCACACCTAGGGGTCCGGATGATATACGGAGCTTACCTTTGCAGCTAACAAATATCAACAAGTTCATACCAAAGGTGGCAGAGCTCATGCTTCTCATCCGTAATGTCTGAAAAAATTTAGATGCAGAGGAAACATCTAGTTGGACAACTGAAGCTACGGAAGCTTTCCAAAAGATAAAGAGAAGATTAGCCAAGCTACCAATGTTGGCCGTCCCAAATAAAGGAGAGATCTTAATGATCTGTATACGACTAAGAGGCGAAACGATAAGCTCCGTACTGTTTGTTGAAAGAAACAAAGTTCAAACACCCATTTCTTATGTGAGCCTGCTGTTGCGATAGAAACTTGCTACACTCTGACAGAGAAGGTGGTCCTGAAGTTAGTTCACATGACAAGGTCCCTAAAGATAATTTTTCAAAAGCACAAAGTCAAAGTGGTAACCGATGGCCCCATGGAAGAGATGTTGAAACTCTTTAGTACTGAAGGACGATTGGCAAAATGGGCAGCGAAACTAAGAACTTATCATGTCTCATACGTCCAAAGGAAGGAAGTGGAGGGGCAAGTGGTGAAAAAATTCTTTGAACAAGGAGAACAAGTGTTACATATGTCGGATAGGAACAAGGTGGAGGCCTCTGGATCAAGAGAAAAGCCTCAAGAAGATCTAATCCCAACGCCAATGGCATGGAGGTTATACATGGGAAGAAAAGCAAGCAAGGAGGATTCCGGCATAGGAATGATCCTAGTTATCCCGGAGGAAAAAGTGTACTCATATGTCGTCTGTCTGAACTTTTATGCTTTTGAGGATAGCATGGATTACGAAGCACTACTGGTCGGACTAGTTGCCTCCACCGGAAGGAAAATGAAGGACTTACATGTCTTTGTGAGCTCAAAGCTATTAGTGGATCAAGTTAAAGGGAGTAGAATCCCAAGAACCAAGGAAACAAAGAAGTACATAGAGGAGATCATGGATGCCACAACTCCATTTCATAGGTTTTGAATCACACATCTTCCTAAAGCTTTGAACCCAAAAGTAGAAGCGCTAACAGGATTGGCATCCATCAGACTAGAATTCCTTAATCAAGAAGTGTCAGTGGGCATCAAAACAAGACCCACAGTGGAGGCTGCAATAAAGGGTCCAGAGGAAGCAAGAAACGTAGAAAAGAAAGCAGCAACGGAAAAGTTGAGCCCCACTTGGGAAGACCACAACGGAAGCAACTAAGTATAATCATGTTAGCAAGGCATATTTAAATATTATGTAACCCATCAGAGGAAGCAATTTTCAAAGTACCTAACTTGCCTCAGAGGGATGAATTATCTTATGTCAAATGAATGGTTTTTGTTTTTTGGGTAAAGAGTTTCCCCGGTAAATTGATGAATGGTTTCTGTTTAATATAATAGAACCAAATTTTCCATCTGATTAAGACCAAAAGTAACAATAATGCAAACATGAAGCATGTCAACCATCGGATGGCTCACTACCTATGGATTCAAGGAAAACAACAAAAAAATGCCCCATGAATATGACACGTGTAGTGGGAAGGCAAAGTTAAAACTTAAAAACTTTTGCGAAACGCCGGGCGAAAGGTCCAAGGAACCATTCTCCCTAACGAATAACTTCGATGAACAGCTACATCGTAGAGAGAACACGTACCAACGGATAACAAAGAAAAAGGAATAAGGCAACCTATAATGTGTACGAACATAGCTAATAAAAATTTGCTATGGTGTGTGAGTTAGGACAGATGGAGACATCCGAACCAAACTAAAAAACATATTACCAGGGTGAACATAAGGCATTTAGGGCATAAACCAATGCTAAAGTGCTAAACATAAACGTATAAACATTGCAAGTAAGCAAACACATCAAGGGAAGAAATCAAGTACCAAACGATAGAAAAAACATTACGATTGAAAGAAGTTACATATTACAAGTAACCGAACGAAGTCGGTGATTACATGAAAAAGAAATACGAAGCTAATACTTAACGAGCTAGTAACCAGGAAAGTTCAAGAACCAAATATGACAATACAATTTTTGCTAAAAAGCAATATAAGGCCCGTTGAACCTACAAAGGTTTGACCAACCATACTACAGTCCCAGGGGGAAGCCATTCGGCTTAAGGCGGGTGACATGACTCAGGATCTGCTGGATGGACAACTATTAGATCGTTTTCTGAATAGATCTTAACCTTTAGCTTGTAAAGGGTTTGTTCCTTTAGATAATTTTAAAGCAACATTAATGAAACACTGATTTGAACACTATTGATTAGGCAGAAACTAATCAATAATGCTAAGAAGAACAGTATTAAGAATCACAAAAGAAGTTTATATTATAACTTGAATCTGCCTAGGTTACAGATTACAAAAACTATGATTACTAATTGATCTATATTGATCTGTGTAGAACTATATCTACTAACTATGCCTAGGGTTCCTTTTATACACCAAGGAAACCCTAATGGGCTTTACAAAATGCGTATAAAGATCATGCATATCCTTTCCTAAGATATCTCATGCATATCTTATAAACGGTACTAACTATTTTATACTAACGGTACTAACTATCTGAGCAGTACTAACATTTTGTACTGTCAGTATAAATTACAACTAGCGGTACTAACTAATATAACTAACGGTACTAACTTAGGAATGCATAATTCCCAACAATCCTCCCCTAAAGATGATTGTTGAACTTGTTTAACTTCATGTCTCTTTAATGTAAACATCTTGTAGACCAGGAGGATGTATCTAAACACACTATCCAATCTTGATCTGATCTTTAAGAATTTTGACATCTTCAGCTATCCATCTTTATCAGCAACATGTCTTCTCAGCAACATCCAACTAAGTTGGCTTTGTAGTTTTTGGCAAACTACCAGCCATTAACGGATTTAATATTCTATTACCAGTAGCCGTTTGCTCTGGGATAGCCAATTCTTCACTGTAAACAACAAGGTGAATTGATAACCTTATAGTTTTGAGTAAACTATCAACTATCAATGGATTTGATTTGTATTTACCAAAATCCATTTGCTTTTGGACAAGTCAATGCTTCATTGCCATAACATGGTGCATTAATAACCATATAGTTTTTAGCAAACTATCAACTATCAACAGATTTGATTAGTCTTTTCCAAGAACTGTTTGATCCTAGACTAGCCAACTCTTTACTATGAAGCAAGGTGAGTTGAGAACCATACAATTTTTGGTAAATTGTCAACCATAAACAGATTTAAGAAGTCTTTACCATAGGCCGTTTGCTTATAGACTAGCTAGTTCTTATATTTGTTAAACATGGTGAACTGATGACCATTTGTTGTGTGGTTTTCAAACCAACACTCAAAGATTCTTCTTACTTCCATCTTGGCCTCTAAACCCATCAATCTGTTGCACAATAAACCTTAGCAAATCAAATACAATATCATCATCAGATACAACTGTCAATCTTAGATCCATCATCCACTCAAGTGTGTGTTTAGTAAGAGGATATCTTCTCTCTGCCAGCATGTTGATCTCAGTACAATATTCTAGTCTCAAAACATGAACTCTACAGTTTTCATAAAATATCCAGCTTTGAAGCTTCCACTCTTCTTGATTCTTCCAGAGTTCATCATCTTCCTTTGACTCAAACATAGTCCACAAATCGCCCTAAAGAAGTAGATCAATTCCTTTTAGAGGTGTTGTTTCAAATCTTTTCATTACTAGACTATGTATCTCAATCAGATCCATCCTATCAAAAAGTTTAATCATCTCAGAAAAGGTCTTGATCCATCTTGAACTTCCATCAGCTCTAAAAACTCTGTAGTTAATCAACTCTCTTCCAAAATGACCATAATCATAAAATTTTGATACCTAGTTGATGATAGGATACCTAGTGCCTAGAATTTCATAATCAATCTTTTCTTCTTCTTCAGGAACTATCTTTAGAAAGATTCTTAGTTGATTCTCCTCTTCATGATCAGAATCAGTCTTTTGCCTTTTTGACCTCTTTGGAGCTTTCATCTTAAGTCTCCTTCCTGATCTGCTTTCTTAAGTTCATCTACAAAACAAGTTATACCTCAGAGAAAAGGTTAAACTTAAGTTCATCTACAAAATAAACATCATTAAAGTCTAAATTAGCAGTTCTGATTTTACCTTTACCTGTTATTTTACCTCCTTTGGGATCACTTCCAAACGCCACAAAGCCTCCATTGTAATCTTCATTGTCTGAAAGATAAGCTTTGTTGCCAGTCATATGGCTAGAGCAACTACTATCCACCACTGCATGATCCTGTAAAAAGATCTCTGGATTGCCCTGCACAAAAAGTAAGAGAATTAGTATCTCTTAGGGACACAAGCCATTACAGACTTGGGATCCGTTTTGGATCAACATACTCAACCTTCTTGAGCATGAATGAACCACTGTCTTTGGACACATGATCCAAGTAATTTCCCTTAGGCCTCCAAACCCACCTTAACTTTTTAAGGTCAGTATCCATCTTACCCTTACCAGTATGAACTACTACTCTTATCCTAGCAGTAGTCATATTTTTAACCCTAAAAGTTTTAACATCTTGTTTTAAATCTTTGGGTCTAAAAGTTAGTTTTGTGTAGTAAGACCTCTTGATAGGTGAATATGAGCCTCTTGGTCTTACATTGTCCATTATTAGGTAAATTGTTCTAATAGCACTACCAGTTTTTGCTATTTTTGGGGCAAATGATCTAATAGTACTAACAGGCCTAGCAATACTAACTGGCCTAGCAGTACTAACTGACCTATCAGAACTAACTGGCCTAGCAGTCCTAACTATGTGAACTACCCTTTTCTCATTTTGCTTAACAAGAGTAATCAAACCTGTTCTTGTTAGTACTCCTGATAGGACAAAAGACTTTCTTAAATAAGGGTATTTTGAACAATTTTGATGATTAAACCTTTTAGTATTATCCCATACTGGTTTGTCCACCCTTGGACCAATATTGACCACAGTTTTCAGCTTAGGTTCTTGACTCTGTCTGTCATGAAAAGTACAATCTTTGATCAAATGGTCAGTACTTTTACAGACAAAGTAGGCTTTTATTTTCTTAAAACCAATTCCTTGTTTCAGAGAAGTTTGACCAATTTTATCAACTCTAGTTTTAACTGTTTGAGTCTCATTAGTCTTAACAGGACTAACTGTTTGAACTTCAGACACATCATCCTCATCATTTGAGTTCCAATCCTTAATGATAACTTTATCTCTGTTAACTGATTCATAAATTGTCTTAGGTTTTTGAGTATTTGTTTTATTTGTTTTACCTACAGTCTCACTTGTTTTAGTATTAAGATTAGTTGTTTTAGACTCGGTTATTTTCTTCCTAATGGCATATTCATCTAAACCTGCAAATGATATGTCAGCTCTTGGGGTTAGGAAGTTCCCTGTTATAGGAGGAGGAACAACATGATACCCATCTACTTTGGAAAACCTATCATTAGCTGGTGTGGACTCTCCATCACTAGATCTGACATCAAAAACACTCAAACTAATCTCACTATCAGTTTCAGAATTGTGACTCAATTCATTCAATTATGTGTCATATCCTAAACAAGTTTTATCTCTAGCACTCATTTGACTGTTGAGTAATTCATCAAGATTCTTGGATAATTCTTCCCATTTTTATATCTTTAATTTTAACTCATCTCTTTCCTTAATAACTTTCTCTAATTCCAGGTTAAGGTTGTTAATTTTTATTTCTCTGCATTTAAGTTCATAGTTTTGAAACTCATATTTTTCACCCCAAGCCAATCATTCTTTTCATGTACATGTATCACTAGATTCTGTGTCTCTAAGGCTATCTACTATAACCTGAATTTTCTAGTCTTGTTATACTATGTTTTTCTCTTTCACTATCTTAGTTCTTTTGAAGTGATTTAACGGATTCAACGACACTTGTTTTTGAACAGTTGTTGTACCTACTTTGTATCAGAAGAACTTGATGATCTTGAAGAAAGAGTTTGCCATTAAAGCATAGATGACTATTTCTACTTCAGAATTCATTACTCCAGAATAGCCTCCTTGACCATCTTATGCCAACCGTGCCTGAGATGATGAGTATTTGTTGGGATTGCTTTCACCTTCACGACTCTTGTCACCATAAGATCTTCTCCCTTGATTCCTTCTAGATCTGCAAATCCTATAGTAAAGTGCCCTTTTCTCATGACAGTTGTAGCACTCAATTTTTTACTTTTTCATGAGGAAATTAACTCGTATTTTGTTAAATTAAAGTATATATACTTGTACTCGTAACGAAAATATTATTTTTATTTACTAACGTATTATTTGTAAAAATATATGATTTAATAATGATATTTCATTATTAATTTAATTGTTTCATAAAAGATTGTATAAAAATAAAAGTAATGCGCGCGAGTTTTAAAACCTCATATCTTTATCGTTTCGACTCCGTTTTATACGTTTCTTATGTCCACGTCTCCGTATTAAAATAATTTATCAAAACATCATATTTATAAAGTTTAAACCCCTGATGAACAGTAGTATTTACTGTTCATAACAGTTTATAAAAATTGTTTTTATAGAATTAATTATATATAACTTGTAAAATACGTAACTTGTTCGTTATAATTCCGTTTTTCGAGTTCTTTATGTCCGTGGGTTCGTATTAAGGAATTTTATCAAAATATTACATTTATGAAATTTTTACCTCTGATGAACAGTAACTTTTACTGTTCATCACAGTTTATAAAATTGTTTTTATAAAGTTAATTAGATATAACTTGTAAAATCCATAACTTGTTCGTTATAATTCCGTTTTTCGAGTTCCTTACATGCTCACGATCCTTGTAAAGAGCACTATTTTTATAAAATATAAAACATAGGGTTTATAGTTCGAATTCCAATAGTATGTATAAAATAAAATTAGGGTTTTTAATTAAACAAGTTAGTTTACAATCATTTTATTTAAGAACCTTGCACCATTATTTTACCAAGTGTTATACCGTATATCTTACATGTATTTAGTCCTCTAAATGTCCATGTCATTTGTCCATATGAAATCATCAAATACTTTATATAACTTAAAAATGAATCTAGGTGGTGATTAACTTATGCAACAAGTATGTATACAATAGGAAATTAATGAATGAACATTGAATACTTTAAATAGACCTTATAGAAGATGAGTGGGATGATGAACACAAGATGTAAACCCCAATCAAGCCTTCAAAATCAAAACCCTAATCAAGAAAACCCTAAATATGTTTTCTTGATAATTCCTTGTTAAACCCGAATCCAAGCTTCCCAACACCTTGAGTAGTCTTAGGTAACCTTAGAATGAACACTTGAATGCTTGGAATACCTTGGTTGCAAAATTAAAATGAAACCCTAATAATCTATAGTGTGCCGTGGGTTTTGAGTGGAAAAGAGAGAGAGTTTGCTTTGGTTTTTCTTGTATGAATGTGTAAGAGTATAATGAACCTAGGGCTTTCTTTATATAGCAACTTGGAAACTAGGAAACAACCTTAAAGTGAAACCATGGGAGCACATGGTTTAGAGGACAAGAGTGTAAGAGCTCTCCTCCTCCCTAGGAGGAGGGTACGGTTCAAGGACACAAGGACACCAAGATTAGACAATTTCTAGTATCTTGGGTCCAAGTACCACTTTGTGTAAGGTTTAACATGTATAGGAAAGACTTAATAGGGATTAAATGATTTATTTCATGTGTATCATGCTAAGGAATCCCGGTTCTAAGAACAGGGATAGTAGAAAAAATAAATTAAATTGTGAGTACTTGGGTATAATCGTGGGTATTTATCTCATCTGAAGTGTAAGATGGGATAAATGTGCGTTCCGGTACGACCGAAAGTAATTAATGCGAAACGAAGCGTTTTACGTACCAAACGAAAATAAATTATGAAAAGTTAATAAATTAATACTTCTAATAATCATATACACACCTTGTTTGAGATATAAACTTTAATTTGCGTTTCTGGTGTCCGGTTACATTGATCCCGCCCCATGATTTTTAGTTTAACCGCGATTTAACTATAAATAAAATAATTAAAAGCGAACGCGTAAAACTCTAAAAATAAATAATGGGAATTTATTAAAGTTGTAAATATCCTGAAAATGAGAAATGTTACAGAGCCAATCATAGATCTGTAGACATGTACATCTACATCTTCGCCATACTCATCCTTGATCAGTGGCTTATTAGACTCAATCGGAGTAGTAGCTGTTCTGATGGACCAAAAATCAAACATCTTAAGGATGTCAGCTACATACTTATCCTGACTAATAAAGATTCCATCAGGTTGTTGCTTCACTTGAAGTCCCAAAAAGAAAGTGAGTTCACCCATGGAGCTCATTTATATTCTTTTATGCATACAGTCTTCAAACTCTGTACACACATACTTCTTTGTAGAACCAAAAATAATGTCATCCACATACACTTGGACTAACATAATGTTACTTTTTTTCTTCTTGATATTTCATCTGAATTTCCATCTTTTGGCTCAGCAGTACCTTCATCATCCTTGTCGGTACTAACTTTTGGCTTGTCAGTACTAACTTTTGGTTGAGCAGTACTAACTGGATCTTCAGTACTAACTCCCTTTTCTGCACTTTCCTTCTCTTCAAGCACCACAGTATCTCCAGACAAGCTAAGCTCCAATGTTTTAGAGCTTGTCCTCCCCTCATCTTGAGCATCCTCAGTCTCCATGTAGTCCATTGCATCATCCACAATATCATCAAAATCATCAAAAGCTGGATCTTTATGCACTGTAGGTTCAGATTTGGCAGGTTTCCTCCCCTGTTTGGATACAGACTCCTTCTGCATCAACTTTTTCTTCAAGGACTTCTTCCTTGCCAATCTTTTCTTCATGGAGACACTCTTGATCCAAGCATTATGGTGTGATATCACAGGTTTAGCCTTCTTCTTTAGCTGCTTGATCTTTTGTAATTTGAACTGCAGCAATTCCTCTTGCATTGCTTTAACCCAGCTTTCATCTTGTAAGGCTTGTAATATATTCTTTGGTTCTTCTTGGGAGAGAAAGCATGCTAACAAACAGTTCTGAGGATCTTTGTGATTAGTTCTATTCTGTTTGGAGATGTAGCTCACCAATGCTTGTTGTGCTGAAGAATCCTTTTAAATCTTTCCTCTTGTTTGAACTGCTGACTTAGGATCTCCTAGAATTTGATCTTTTGGATGATCCTTATGAATTCTGAGTGTGGGAATAGGACTGACATTAATGGTGTCATCCATATTGTTGAAATCAGCCACTGCACCCACATTCTCATCATCATAGGCTCCATTGAATATGCCAGCATTTGAAAATGCATCAGAATCATCTTCTAAATCAGGCATATTTGGATCAATGGGTAAATCAGCATTAGGGAGAGTAGATGCATCAATAGGTATTTTTCCTCCAAGATAGACAAATGATGATTCACCAGCATTTGCACCTGTAGGAGTACTAGCAGCACTAACATATGGCGTGGTAGCAGTACTAACAGATGACCTACCAGTACTAAGTTTGTTAATACTGGTAGCCTGAGCTGCCCTCTTTTGAGATGCAATATTTCTCTTTTCTTCTTCAAAAGCTTGTCTTGTTGCATCATCCAGAGCTTTAGCAACCACTTCTTGAGCAATCATCTTCTCAAGTTCATCATGCAAGACTTGTTCATCTTTTGTCATCTGATGTTGTCCTTCCTTGTCAGCAACATCTTCTGAATCTTGTACATCATTGTCTTTAGGAGAACTTTCAGAAGGTTTTTCATGTGCAGCTGGAGCAACATCTTCTACTGGAATCCTTGTCCTATGAGGGTGTAGTAGAAGCAGTATGTATTCCTGAGTAGGTTCTTTATCTTTTCCTGATGAACCTGCAACATAAGAATCTTGTGTACCTGCATCCACATTAATCTGATTTTCTACACTAACAGGAATATAGTTCATTGAATTGGTTAGAAAATCAAGATCAAACATCCAATTAGGACCAGTTCCTGCCACATTTGGTTGATCTTCAAGAAAATCAATGTGCAGATTCTCTTCTACCCTTTTGGTCCTTTTGTTGTATACTCTAAAGGCTTTACTAGTGGTAGAGTATCCAAGCAAATAACCTTCATCAGATTTCCCATCAAATTTGCCCAAGGAATCTAAGGTGTTTAAAATGGTCAAGGGGCACCCAAAAGGTCTCATAAAACTAATACTAGGTGATTTACCTATTAATAGTTCATAAGGTGTCTTATTTTGAGGTTTGGTCACTAATACCCTATTCAGTACATAGCAGGCAGTATTTACTGCCTCTGCCCAAAATGGGATAGGTAAAAGTGAGTCTGCTAACATAGTTCTAGCAGCCTCAATTAGGGTCCTGTTTTTCCTTTCTGCAACACCATTCTGCTGTGGAGTTCTAGCCACACTAAACTCCCTTTTTATTCCTTTCTTAGCACAGAATTCATTCATAGCATGGTTCTTAAACTCTGTCCCATTATCACATCTAATGATTTTAACATTATGATTCAATTGGTTTTCTAAGCCTATGATAAATTTACAAAGGATTTCAGATGTTTCATCCTTGGTAGCTAAGAAAAATACCCAACTAAATCTGCTGAAATCATCAGTCACAACCAAACAGTACCTTTTCTTGTTAATACTTTCTACAGAGACAGGTCCAAATAAGTCCATATGAAGTAATTCTAGGGGCTTTCTGATGATTCTTTCTAACTTGGCCTTACAGGAGGCCTTATGTTGCTTACCCTTCTTGCAGGCAACACAAGTGTGGTCATTCACAAAAACTTTTGAAGGTAAACCTCTAACTAGGTGACCTTTAACAAGTTTGTTTATATTTTTGAAATTCACATGACCTAATCTCCTGTGCCATAATTTAGACTCATCTGCTGTTGCATTTGCATATAAACAAGTTATACCTCCAGAGGGAACAATGTTCTTTAAGTCCAAGCTGTACACATCATCCTTTCTAGGAGCTCTAAGTACAACTTGACTTTCATCAAGAAGCTTAAAGCTAGGAGACAGGATAAGGCATTCAGTCTCAGTAAAAAGGACACTATTTTTCTTGTCACACATTTGTGAGACAGAGAAAAGGTTAAACTTAAGTTCATCTACAAAATAAACATCATCAAAGTCTAAATTAGTAGTTGCGGTTTGTGATTTTACCTTTACCCGTTATTTTACCTCCTTTGGGATCACTTCCAAAAGCCACAAAGCCTCCATTGTAATCTTCATAGTCTGAAAGATAAACTTTGTTGCCAGGTCATTATGGCTAGGGCACACTATCCACCACTGACATGTTCTTTTAACAAGATCTTTGGATTGCCCTGCACAAAAGTAAGAGAATTAGTATCTCTTAGGGATCCAAGCCATTACAGACTTGGAAATCCCTTTTGGGTCAACATACTCAACCTTCTTGAGCATGAATGATCTACTGTCTTTGGACACATGATCCAAGTAATTTCCCTTAGGCCTCCAAACCCACCTTGACTTTTAGGCCAGGTATCCATTCTCTACCTTACCAGTACTAGCTACTGCTCTTGTCCCAGCAGAGTTAGTAACGTAAGAGTAGTCATATTTTGAACCCCAAAGGTTTTAACATCTTGTTTGAAGTCTTTGGGTCTAAAAGCTGGTTTTGTGTAAAAAGACCTCTTGATAGGTAAATATGAGCCTCTTGGTCTTACATTGTCCATTCTTAGGTAAATTGGTCTAATAGCACCACTAGTTTCTTGTTCTATTTTTGGAGCAAAGTATGGTCTATAGTACTAACAGGGGCTAGCTGTAAGTACTAACTGGCCTAGCAGTACTAACTTTGTGAACTACTCTTTTCTCATTTTTCTTAACAGGAGTTGTTAGCCTAAAAAATATTAAATCGAACGAGAAGTTCGTTCATTTGGAATATTAGGTCTCGGTCATTTATATATTAAATATTGTAATAGGCTAGAACGGGTATTGGGCTCATTTAATGTAATCTAATAGGTCACGTGTATCGGGCGAAAGCCCAAGTAAACTCGAGCCCAACCCAAGACAAACCCTCGGCCCACTAAGCCTTTTAAGGCCGGCCCATCTAGGGTATATAAACCCCTCTCCATGTGTGGAGAGAGGGTTGTTGGTCTCATTTGTGTTTGTGCAAGTTAATCAACCTCCATTTTTATTCTCTCCCTAGTTTCTCTTTCTAGTTTCTCTCTCTACAATTCTTCTCATCATCCAATCTTAATTTCTTGTTCATCATTATGAAGTGGAAGTGATTATTTGGATTCCGACATTTGGTATCAAGAGCCTCGGGTAGATCGTGGTTGTTTTGTGGTTTAATAAGCTCAAAATTAAGATTTTCGTGGCTTATCTCTTCATATAAGCTCACGTCCAAATTTTTTTTAGGGCTTATTGGTTTGCTTTTTCTCATCTGTTTCTTGCTTCACTTGATCTACACCTTCTTGTGTTTCATTTTTTGGTAATAAGCTTAAAATTTCATGGCTTATTTTCAAAATAAGCTCACGGTTCAAAAAATTTTGGGCTTATTGATTTGTTTTGCTTGTTTACATCTTGCTATACTTGGTCTACATCTTCTAAGTCACTAAACTAGTTGCTTCATTTTTCCTTTTTCATAATTTCCGAGCTTATTTTGATAAATTTCGAGCTTATTTCAAGCTTATTTTGGTTGCTTATTTTCGAAGCTTATTTGTGATTGACTTAATTTTGGTGGTCATAACCGGTCATAAAAGGGAGACCAAGATCCACAATTTTAGCCTACAAAGACTAGGACATTTTTTTTTCTAGTTTAATTGGTCCTCACCCGAAAGTGACCTCAAGCGGAACATGTATGTTCAGGCCAAGCGGAGTATGCAGGTTATTATAGAAGCGGAATATGTTTAAGTTATAAGCGAAATATGTAGGTTTAGTTTAAGTGAAATATGCAGGTTTAGCTCAAGCGAAATATTACAATTTGATAGAAAGGGACACTCTGCCAAAATCTATGTTAACTGAAGAAATATGCAAATCAAGCGAAACATGAAGGTTTGAATTTCATGAGAAAACATGCAAGATTGACTTTAAGCGAAATATGTTAGCTTTCAAGCGAAACATACAAAGTTGACTTTCAAGCGAAATATGTTGAATTTCAAGCGAAACATGCAACACTGAGTACAAGCGAAATATGTTTCAAATTCAAGCGAAATATGCAGTTTCAGTTTTAAAGCGAAATGTGTAAATTGTGAAGCGAAATACATAATTTCCAAGCAAAGTGAAATATTCAGTTTTTCTTCTAAAGCCAATGCGAATATGCACTCTTGCAAGCGAAACATGTAGTTTAGGGATTTAAAACTTTCAAGACTCATTCAAGTCACAACAAACCAAAAAACCCCCTTAAAAAACAATCCAAATCAATTAACATTCCCGGTTTTCTTATCTGATTTTGTAAAATCTCGCGAAAGACACAATTCTTTTCTCGGTTTTAGTCATTAGGACTTGGTAAAATCCATGAACGTTTTATCTGCTTTCTTTTTACGACAACTTTCAATCACAAACATTACTTAAGATTCCTACAATCATCTTTCACTTCAATTTTCAGTCAACCAGAAACTGACAGATACTTTATCTTCGTGCTGCGAAGACGGAACCAAAAAACCAAATGCAATAAAATTTCAAGGACCAAAGCAAAAAAGAGTTGCATTGTATCTTTTGACATCTTCATTCCACACCTCATGCTTCTTTCAAAACAACGATTAACAAGGAACTAGAACCGAGTTGGATTCAAACGTGCATTTACGACACTCTTTGGTCAAGATATAGAGACTTTCACAGGCACAATGTTCCTGAACGTGGACCAATTAGAAAAACAACTTGACAAAGAAGAATTTCAAGAGATTGGATCCATGGCTGCTTTTAAAGTACCTGAGACACAGTTTCAGATGTTCATAAAGTCACGGATTTATTTGGATGAGGAATTTGTTGTAATGACACGCAACTACTTTCTCCAATACACTTAACTTGCAATTCCAGAATTCTGTGACACACTGATCCAAACACTGGAATCTGTTATGGAAGTGATTGAATGAGAAGAGCAAAGGCATAAAACAAGGAGTATTCCAGCCTGGTGTGAATGAAAAGACAAATGCAAACAACAGAGGATAAGGTTGATTCGAGTAAAGCATTGGATGCTAGCTTAGTTGATACAGAAAGCAGTGGGACAACATTAAAAAGGAGCAAGATACAAGCAGCAGAATTTAGGGATATGATTAACATGCTGGATGATGCAGATATCAGACCCATATATGATGAAGAGCCAATGACTGAGGTACAAACAACGGCTGAAATCAATATCTTTGCTACTAGACAACAACATACTGAGCAACCTGAATTCAATAATGAAGGATGCATGGGATGACCAGAATGCTGAACAATGTCATGACACATGTCCTTTGCTGATAACATTAACTGATAATAAACCAGTCAACTTGAACTTCTCAACTCAATCTCTTGATATGAAAATATTCGTCTCAAAAAAGCTCAGCTATGCCCAGTTTCAAAATATTTTTTAAGAAAGGAAGCACATTGTGTTAATCTTGAACTCAAATATCAAAATCAAGCTTTAAAAGAAGGGCAACATAGTTAATTTTCGAAAGTATAAAAAGTAAATGAAGCCAAGGTTTTAAACATAGACATAGATGTAATTGAAACATATAAACAATCGAATATGGAAAACAAAAGTGGCTACGTTACTAAGGGAAACTGAGACTTTGAAAAGGCAATTACAAGAAGATGTTTTTTGATTTATCTAGACAACGCAGACTATAGAACATAGAAACACAATCAACTTCTTTGATTGCAAATATAATGATAAATTCAAGCTCAACTTCAGGAAAAAGGTTTGCAATTGCAGCTTTAAAAATGAGTTTAAGGAAATTAACAGGACTAATAGTGTGAATACTAAGTTTGCAAAAATCATCCATATTAGGGAAATCGGCTTCTTTACTCACCAACCATGTAGAGAAGAAACCAATAAGTTGTTAGACAACAGACTGTTGGTTTATGTCCTGACGACCTAGATTTTCAAAGTAAGGTTTTTTGGACTCCCAAGTTGATGTCAATAACGATTTGGCAAAAGTCACTACTTATTAGTTGCCTAAGGAAAGGGAATCTGTTTGTTTAGGAAAACCTTCATTTACATGATTGCTTGGTCATCTAGGTTATAGTCAAATGACATGGTTCATAATCACTACCTAGAGGAACGCTAAGAAAAGAACAAGAAAGTGTAGGATTAGAACCTAGTGATGATGCCTTCTGCTAGTTCACAAAGGCACTAATGATAGCAAACCAAAACCTAGGATCAATAACCAAAAGTCTAGGAATTGACCTGCATCTAAGAGTAGTTGCGTCACGAAAAAGATTGTGCCCATAGCAGAACACTCTAAGAATTCTAGAAGTTTTTTTGACTCCAAACATTTTGTTTGCTCGACATGCTAGAAATGTGTCTTTAATGCAAATCATGATTTTTGTGTAACAAAATTCCTGAATGAAGTCAACTCACGTGCTATGGTTTCATCCAATAAGACAACAAAAAGATACATACCCGTAGAGCAAACAAGTTTTGCAAAGAAACCAGAAAGACATAGGTCTTCAATCAAAAAGACATTCGTTGTGCATGAGAAAACAATGACTCCTAGATCTTGTCTTAGGTGGAAACCGACGGGTAAAATTTTCAAGACAGTTGGTCTTAGGTGGGTTCCTACTGGAAAGATATTCACATCTAGCACAACCAAGGTTGACACCCACATTGCGGTCGGCTTTCTAGTTTTTCCTGGTAGAGACGGGGTCGGTCTTTATCCTCAATCAATGTTTTCGAAGTGCGGATGTGCTGAGTCCATTTCTGCACATGAGGTAAATGGTTGTTGTGGAGTAACATCGATTTTGACAAGTGGAATGAGATTGCTTCTGAATTGGTTTTCCAGAGCATTATGGGTTGTCAAACACATGACTTGTCAACAATGATCTGAACAGTTTTCACCCATCAGAATCAACTATGTTCTGGTAGAGGTATTTGAATGAGGGCAAGAGGTTTTCTGTAACTGCAGGAGCGCCTTCTTAGATAACTGTTTGGAAGTGAACCATTGGCAGTCTCGGGTGCCGGGAGCAGCAGTAACATTAACCAGAGTTTATCGGAACAACCGGAGGTACCGGACAACCTCATCATCAATCAAACCATTGAAACAAATCGTCTACCTGGTTCTTTGTAAGGAAGGACACAGGTGGGTTCTGTGTCTTTTACAAGTGCAGAACGGCTGCTCCTGACTGTAAAGCAGTAATTCGAGTTTCTGAAACTGTTTTGCACAGAAGTCAGTTTGTTGAGGAGCGAAGGCCTGAACTTTTTGAACGACTCATACCTTCTCGGTAAAGTTCATCGAAGGCAACATGAACGGTTTCCTGAATCTTACGCGTTCGTTTGTTGTAGATTCGGTACGCCTTCTTGGTGGGTGCATAGCCAACAAAGATACCTATATCTGCTTTCGCCTTGAGTTTTTTTTTTACAACATCATCAAAGACATTGGTAGATAGCCCAAGATCCTAAACACTCGGAAGTATTGGAGATTAGGCTGCTTTCCATTCAGCAGTTCATAATAGGTCTTTCCGTGAAGCGTGTGTACAAGAGATCGATTAAGAGTATAACACGCAGTGGCTACAGCTTCAGCCCATAGGAACAGTGGAGCTTTCGCAAAGATAGAGCATAGTACGAGCAGCTTCCAAAGATCCGGTTCCGTCTTTCGACAAAAACGCCGTTCTGGTTGTGGAGTACCGAGTACGCTCTTTTCATAAAATACACACTCTCACAACCATCCCATCAGTGTCTTATTTCACAAACTCCGTTCCCCATTATATGTTCTCTGACAAGCAACAGTTTGCATAAGGGCCTCGTTGAGATCTATCACAATAAAAATTCTCAATCACTTGAGGATATTCCATCCTTTGTTCCGAAAAGAAATCTTACCCCAACCAAATCAGGTGTAATCATCCACTATCACCAAAACATACTTCTTTCCGTTGATACTTTCAGTTCTCATTGGTCCGCAGAGGTCCATATGTAGAGTATGGAGAACTTCAGTATTGGTGTTTTCCGTCTTTAGTTGGATAGTGATGCTTATCTTTACTTCTACCTAGCTGACAAGATGGACACAAATGGTCTTTGGCATATTTCAGCATGGGTAATCCCTGACAAGATTTTTTCCCGAGCCAGATTCGTCAATGTCCCGAAATTCACAGATGATTCAACGACGATGCCATAACATGACTTTTATCGTTGAATAGGCTTTTTGTAAGCAAGCAAACTGGTGAAGCAGACAGCTTATCATTCAGTGAGATGGAGTACAGAGTTGGTTGATCGTGAACCTTTGAGTAGATCTACCATAATCGTAGTTGCGGAAAATGAGAACACGAATTCAGTCTGAAAGTCAACTTCTAACCATCCCATCACAAAACTGTCCTACCGATATAGGTGGTGCCTTGAGTCCTTCAACATAGTAGACTCGGAGAAGAAGTGTCACCCAGTTTATAATCACCATAGCCAATGATCGCTGCATACTCATCGTTGCCGAATCTCACGGAACAAGTTATCCAATAAAACTTTTCCAGACAAAGTTGATAAGACGCGCACAGATTCACCGTCATATGTCCTTTAGCAAACCAGCATCCAGATACCTAGAACAATTTGAACTATACTACCGTGCGATACACAAACATTCATGGTGATAGATGCCCTGAATGGTATCCTGTCCTGGTTAGTTAACAATCAATACTGACCAGAGATCCCTTTTGAACCTTCTGCCTGTCCATCACTAGATTATGATACACCTAGAGACCATAGTGATTTTGGGGCTAGAACTAGCACTCGGGGTAGTTCTATTGGCATAACAGTAGGTTCCATTATCCCTAGTTAAAGGATTACTTCTCAAAGAATCGAAATGCCTTCAGATGGGCCTTTTCCACTTAGGCTTTGCTATTAGCTACAGGTTTTGGCAATCGGTTTCCAGACTTTCTTAACGGTTTCCATCCTTGGTTTGGTTTGGTGTTGTCGACGCTTAGTCTGGTGGGGTTTAACATTCACAGAATCATCACACATAACCAAACAATCATTATGATTAGCAAAAACCAACGATTTGTTACATGCAGCACAAACATTGGTACCAACATTGAAACATAAACAGAATTGTAACAAGCATTCCAGAATTCCGTGATACACTGATCCAACATATAGAATCTGTTAAGAAGTCAATTGATGAAAGAGCACAACATAAACGAGAGTATGACAGCTGGGTGAATGAAAGACAGATGCAGACAACAGAAGAAAAGGTTGATACGAGTAAAGCATTGGATGCTAGTTTGGTTGACATAGAAAGCAGTGGGACAGAATCAAAAGAGCAGGATACAAGCAGCAGATCAGGGAATGATGCACATGCTGATGATGCAGATATCAGACCCATATATGATGAAGAGCCAATGGCTGAGGTACAAACGACTGCTAAAATCAATGTCTTTGCTACAGGACAACAGCATACTGAGCAACCTGAATTCAATAATGAAGGAGAGGTTGACCAGAATGCTAAACAATGTCATGACACATGTCCTTTGCCTGCTAAATTAACTGATAACCAGACAACTAAACTCTCAAATCAATCCCTCGAATCTGAAAATATTTGTCTCAAAAAGACCGTTGCCCAATTTCAAAAAGATTTTTTAAGAATGGAAGCACATTGTGTTAATCTTGAACTTAAATATCAAAATCAAGCTTTAAAAGAAGGGCAACATGGTCAATTTTCAAAAGTAAAAAAGTAATGAAGCCAAGATTAAACATGACATAGATGTAATTGAAACAATAAACATCGAATTGGAACATAAAGTGGCTAAATTACTTAAGGAAAATGAGACTTTGAAAAGGCATTACAAAGAACTGTTTGATTCTATCAAGACAACGAGAGCTAAGACTATAGAACACACAACTTCTTTGATTGCTAAAAATGATGAATTCAAAGCTCAACTTCAGGAAAAAGGATTTGCAATTGCAGCATTAAAAAATGAGTTAAGAAAATTAACAGGAAATAGTGTGAATACTAAGTTTGCAAAATCATCAATCTTAGGGAAACCGGTTTTACAACCACATAGAAACCAATCAGTTGTTAGACAACCGACTGCGTTTAAGTCTGAACGACCTAGAATTTCAAAGCCACGGTTTGCCTCCCAAGTTGATGTCAATAACGATTTGTCAAAACCAGTCACTACACATTATTTGCCTAAGGAAAGAGAATCTGCTGTTGCAAAACCTCATCACATGATTGCACCTGGCTCATCTAGGTATAGCTCAAATGACATGGTTCATAATCACTACCTAGAGGAAGCTAAGAAAAAGACACAAGAAAGCAGTAGGAATTCAAGACCTAGTGTGATGCCTTCTGCTAAATCACAAAGCACAGTAAATGGTAGCAAACCAAAACCTAGGATAAATAACCAAAAGTCTAGGAATTGGCCTGCATCTAAGAGTAGTTGTGTCACGACAAAGACTGTGCCCATAGCAGAACACTCTAGGAATTCTAGAAATTTTTCTGACTCCAAACATTTTGTTTGCTCGACATGTCAGAAATGTGTCTTTAATGCAAATCATGATTCTTGTGTAACAAAATTCCTGAATGAAGTCAACTCACGTGCTAAGGTTCCATCCAATAAGACAACAAACAAAAACAAACCCGTAGAGCAAACAAGTTTTGCAAAGAAACCAGAAAGACAGATCCCAAAAGGACATAGGTTTTCAATCAAAAAGACTTTCGTTGTGCATGAGAAAACAATGACTCCTAGATCTTGTCTTAAGTGGAAACCGACGGGTAAAATTTTCAAGACAGTTGGTCTTAGGTGGGTTCCTACTGGAAAGATATTCACATATAGCACAACCAAGGTTGACAGTGAACCCCCAAATGGTTTAAATGAGGATATCACTAACCCATATGAATGCGTACAAACTCTTAATGTCAGTGCAGGTACTCTTAACTTAAGTGCAGGTACATCTTTTAATCTCTGAGTTTGGCTGCTAAAAAGATTGATATCTCAAAAAAAGAACTGATATCTCATAAACCAGGCCTTCAAGGAATTCTGTATGATACAAATAACGACTTCTGATCATAACTTCATGAACACGGAATTCACAGACACAGTAACAATGAACAGTCAAGTTCAAAGCTGGTTCCAAAAGTTGTTCCTCCAGCAGACAAGACAGCTACATCACGACAAGAGTTGGAATTACTATTCCACCATCACATAACAATGTTGAGGTCAACCATTAACATAGTTTGAAAAAAAGAAAATACAAAAATATAAAATTTCAAAAAGAAAATACAAAATTCACAATCAAAAATTTTCCAAAAAAAATAATCATCTCGACATGCCTCCTTGGGAATCGATAACATTTACATAACGTAGCTTAAAAATGTTGATTACATCGTAACGGGCGTGTAAATGAAGTTCGAACAGGAGTTTCAAATGTTTTCAAAACATGTCATTTTTGAAGTTTTAAGAAATTTGTGGTTTCGAATTTAGTTATTTAATTTTGTAATGAGGAATTAAACTAATTTTTCTAATGACTTGTAATCCACTCAGTAGATTGCAACTCGGACCGGAACGACAAAAGGCTAGTGTTACCATAAGTGCCTTATCCTAAGCGTTAGAAGAGAAGTCTTCAACATTGTTTGTTCCAAAATGTTGAACACAAATTTTCAAGAATTTCTCAAAAAAAAATTAAAATCTTTCAAAATTATGTGTTCAACACTCTATCCCTCATATTGTTTATTCAAGACAATTATCACTTTGGTGCATTTTTTTAAATGAATTCAATTGTTTGAGGGGATTTTTTTTGAAAACAATGTTTTTAATGATTGTTGTAATACATCATAACAGGACAAGTTCTTATGTTTTACACATTATAAAGGTCATAATAACATCCAAAGAAAAATTATGACTATTAAATATATTGATTGTATAAGATGATTAGGTGGTTTGAGCCCAATTTTCAAGAATTCTTTAATGACAATTCATAATCTTTCAAAATTGTATGCTCAATAATGCTAACCCTCAATTTTATATTCATTTTACAACATGGTATCAATTGTTTTTTGGTCAAAACATATGTACAAAAACTAGGGGGACAAGTTAATGTTTCCATGTAATTCTTGCTAAGTAAAAAGTTTTCTTCCCATGGTATTTTAAGACAAATTTTAAATCACAAAGTATTTCAAAAAACTAAGTGAATTATATTTAAAATAAAGGGGAGAATGTATTTAAAAAGTGATCTTGAAAATAAAAAGTGTTCTTATCGACACAAAGTCTTGATACTCTTCGAAAAAGTTTTAATGGTTACGATCGTCAACCCTACAACATCTTATTTCAAGACGATTCTACTCGAAATTCATAAGGTGGTAAGGTTAGGTATTGGTCCTATGATCCAACCAGAACCGAAGGGATCTACCCAAGGACACTCCTAGTTAGAAATAGTTTTCCTTAGGTATGATATGGGAGATGATATGTATAAGGGAAGAATTCTGACTAAGATTGAGTCTAACACAAGAACAAAATCAAAACAAGTGTTAGTAATGACGTCTTGGTAAGTATTGAAGGGGTTGAAGAATGAAAAAGAAATGTATGGATAAAGGGTGAAAAGAAAGAACCCTCCCACATTAACTTAGGCAGAAACCGGGTCAATACATATGCTATCAGAATCACAATGTTGATTGCTGACATTGAAGACGACATCATGGACCCAGTGATGCAATGCACAACCCTTCCCAGCCATTCGGGTTTCTCTCAACAGAAACTTGTCTCATTTGTCACAGAGATACACACGACTTCTATTGACTTTCTCACTCTGAGTTTTTGAATATTGAATGATGGCCAGTCTGCTCCTAGCCTTCGATTACCTAAAACTAAAACGTCTAACCGAGTCTAGAGCCAAGATATCATCAAATAAATCTCATTAGGACATATTCCATGACAAACACTTATTGAACATCAACTAGTTTACAAGCTGTTAACAAGAGTCCTAAGCATTATCCTTGTGATCATGCCAGAACATCCGAGTGATACATATGTACTCACAATGAAGATGGAAATCCTGCTTGAGCCAGCATCAAACAAGCTCTTGGTAGGTGACTTGCGAGATTCTATATGAATCAAACTTGTGTCAACTGGAAAGAAACGATGGTGCGATTCAATGTGAATCAAACTTGTTCTAGGAAATGAATTGACCTGCTTAATCAAAAGATAGTAACTATCTATTCACTCTTACCGTGTGTCCCTTTGGAGACGTAGCCGGTAATGAGAACAGCACAAGCATGTAAATCTAATACATCTGTGTTAGAAGATCCTACGCTTTGATTAGAAACCAATCAAGACAGCTTCTTGGAATCTACCTAATCACAGGTACAATATTTATACTGTAAAACGGTCCTACAGAACCGAAGGTTAATCTAACCAAATCCGAACGATATCCAAAGCCATTATTCTTCTACACGCTTATTATGGGTAACTTTTTAATTCTAGGATTCACATCAAGATGGAGATTGTGATGCCATATTCCACTAAGTGCGATTCTTACCACATGCGCATCTCAAACTACAAAGACATACTAAAGCATTAAATTCCAGAATCATGAAAGCTCAAGAATTAAAGACAAAGACTTCCGTACAAACTCTGATATACAAGATCTTCCTTCAAAGATATCAAGTCTATCAAGGGAGATTGTTAGCAAGCTTTCAAGATGATGCAAAGTATAAGCATGTTGGTCAAGACACAAGATCGCAAGGCGGCAAAGACGATCAAGACGGAAGGATAAAGATTTAATAAAGATTCTGGACGAAAGACAAAGTAAAAAGACAATGACAAAAGCTCAAGATCATAAATCACAAAGCATGAAGGAACAAGCCTACAACAAGATAAAGACCAAGAAAAAGACAAGAGCTTAATGACAAAAGCAATCTCATTGATCTCACGAAAGAGTGTCATAATGAACTCATTTCAGGTAAGATTGTTAGCCTCAAAAATATTAAGTCGAACGAGAAGTTCGTTCATTTGGAATATTAGGTCTCGGTCATTTATATATTAAATGTTGCAATAGGCTAGAACGGGTATGGCCATTATTGTAATCAAATAGGGTCACGTAATCGGAAGCAGAAAGCCCAAGTAAACTCGATCCCAACCCAAGACAAAACCTCGCCCACCAAAGCCTTTTAAACGGCCGACCCACTAGGGAATAAAAACCCTTCTTCCATGTGTGAAAGAGAGGGTTGTTGTTTCATTTGTTTTTGTGCAAGTTTTAATCAACCTCCATTTTTTATTTTCTCCCTAGTTTTTCATCTTTCTAGTTTCTCTCTCTACATTTTCTTCTCATCATCCAATCTACTTTTCTTGATCATGCAATTATGAAGTGGAATGATTATTTGGATTCTGACAGGAGTAATCAAACTTGTTCTTTTTAGAACTCCTGATGGGACAAAAGTCTTTCTTAATTGAGGGTATTTTGAAATTTTTTGATGATTAACATTTAGTATAATACCCATACAGTTTGATCCACCCTTTTGACCAGTTATTGCCCACAGTTTTCAACTTAGGTTCTTGACTCTGTTTGTCATGAAAATTACAATCTTTGATCAAATGGTCAGTACTTTTACAGACAAAGCAAGCTTTTATTTTCTTAAAACCAATTCCTTGTTTCTGAGAAGTTTGACCAATTTTATCAACTCTAGTTTTAACTATTTGAGTCTCATTAGTCTTAACAGGACTAACTGTTTGTACTTTTAGACACATCATCTGAGTCCAATCCTCAATGACTAACTTTTCTCTTTTAACATACTTCTAGACTAATCTTAGGTTTTTGAGTATTTGCTTCATTTGTTTTACCTACAGTCTCACTTGTTTTAGTATTAAGATCAGTTGTTTTTGACTCAATTATCTTCTTCCTAATGGCATATTCATCTAAACCTATAAATGATATGTCAGCTCTTGGGGTTAAGAAGTTCCCTGTTATAGGAGGGGGAACAACATGATACCCATCTGCTTTGGAAGACCTATCATTAGCTGGTGTGGACTCTTCATCACTAGATCTGACATAAAAAACACTCAAACTAATCTCACTATCAGTTTCAAATTGTTTAGCATTTAATCAATTGTGTGCCATATCCTAAACCAGTTTTATCTCTAGCACTCATTTGACTATAGATTAATTCATCAAGATTCTTGGATGATTCTTCCTATTTTCTATCTTTAATTTTAACTCATCTCTTTCCTTAACAACTTTCTCTAATTCCAGGATAAGGCTGTTAATTTTTATTTCTCTGCATTTAAGCTCATAGTTTTTTGAAACTCATACTTTTTCAACCCTAAGCAGTCAATCTTTTTTCATGTACACAAGTATCCTGGATTCTAGTGACTCTAAGGCTAACTCATAACCCTGAATTTCTAGTCTTGCTCTGCTATGTTTTTCTCTTTCACTATCATAATTCTTTTGAAGAGTTTTAAAAGATTCAAGACATTGTTTAGAACATTTTTATACCTCATTGTTAGAAGAACTTGATGAGCTTGAAGAAGAGATTGCCATTAAAGCATAGTTGACTGGTTCTATTTCAAAATCATTACTCCAGTCATAGCCTCCTAGACCATCTTGAGCCACCAGTGCCTGTGATGAAGATTCATTTGTTGGTGCATTGCTCCTGCCATTGTCACCATAAGATCTTTTCCCTTGATTCCTTCCAGATCTGCATTCCCTAGCAAAGTGCCCTTTTCTGTGACAGTTGTAGCACTCAATTTTTGATTTATCAAGTGAAACAGGTCATTTTTCTTTGAAATCCATGTTCCTTCCTGTCTTCTGAATGAATTTCCTCACTCTGACAGTCAACATAGCCACCTGCCATCTAAGATCCAATTCTTCCAAGTCATCTTCATCAATCTGCTAAAAATCCTCATTTTCAAGTTGAGGACTGGTTGTTGGTTGTGCAAAGAAAGAGCATGCTACATCATGAGCACATAGGGTAGATGAAACTTGACTAATTCTACCAGCAGTGCTAGTGTTCTCAAAGGAAAGAAATGCCAAGTTCTGAGAAGTAGAAGTGGAACTTGAAGACCTTTTCATCTCATCTTCGTAGACCCTAAGGTTGTTGTAGAGGTCATCAATATCAATCTCATCAATGTCTGGCTTATTTCTCATGATTAGAGCAATTTGATTCCATGAAGGAGGAAGACTTCTTAGGAACTTCTGGTTGATATCTTCCTTTGATATTGGAATTCACCATGAAACTCCAATGACTTATGAGTTATTGAACCAATCATAAGCCTTCTCCAGACTTTCATTTTGATCAATAGAAAAAATTTTTCAAATGATGTTTTAGAACATTTTTTCTACATCTTCTTTGATTCTTCATTCCCCTCCAAACCTGATTTGATTGCTTCCCAAGCGATTAGCATCTGCAACAAAGTGAAACTTAGGAGGTATTCATCCGTATTTGCTAAAAGCAAGATGCTCTTACTCTTTCCTGATTCCTTCTAACAGCCAGTTGTTTGCATCGTAGGAGCAGGAGAGCAGATGTTTCTCCAATTAGTGCAGTGCGCTTCTACTAGCTCTCTCATTGACAATACATCCCATAGGTTATGGTCTGTGTGACAAATATATTGTCGCATTCTCATGCTCCAAATATCATATTCTCCCTTCCTGATGATAGAGACTTTCATTGCTGTGATAGTGGGTGGAGGAATGTCTTGTTCTGCTATCTTATAATTAAGTTCTTCTTATTCAGAGTTTCCACACATGGCTCTAATCCCACTTGTGGAATCGTTACTAAATAGAGTTAACCTTAGCTTGTAAGGGTTTGTTTCTTAGATAATTCTAAAGCAACAAAAATGAATACCACTGATTTGAACACTATTGATTATGCAGAAACTAACCATAATGCTAACAAGAACATTATAAGATTCACAAAAAAAACCTTTATATATCACATGAATTCTGCCTAGTTACATATTACCAAGACTATGATTACTAATACGATCTCTATTGATTTGTAATAACTAATAAAGCTAACTATGCCAGGGTTCCTTTTATAACTAAGGAAAAACCCTAATGGGCTTTACAAAAATGCGTATAAAATCATCATATCCTTTCCTAAGATATCTCATGCATATCTCATAAATGGTACTAACTATTAAATTAATAACGGTACTGAACTCTGATTAGTAATAACATTTTGTACGGTCATATACAGAATTAAAACCTAGCGTACTAAACTAATAAAACTAACAGTTAACTAAGTAAGTAATGCATAATTCCTACCATTATCAATCATACTTTGTTATTTTGAAATTGATGTTTAATTGAGCTAATGAGTCGCTATAGGTTGTCCACATTAATGATGAATTGTTATATTATTTATTGATTGGTACTTATTGCTATAGTGTTTCGATATTAGATTCTGATATGTGCAACCGATTTAGAAGTGATTTGAACACTACTTTGTATATTAGGCTAGATGTAACAAGATTGATGGGTTCATTTATCATATAATTGCTAGTTTATTTTTTTTCATTTTCAATATGAACACAAAGTGTTTGATAAAACGCCTCAATGAAAAAATTAGTAGTTGACTGGATGTTGTGGTTATTTAAAGTTTCTTCTAATTAGGTTTCAACCTTTATATTGTTGTGTTTTTATCTATAGGGGTATGTGGTTTATACATTTAGTTAGTTATTTTGCTTTCTTGATGACACACGTGTTTGTTAGTTGTTATGTAATGTTTCTCTGATACGATATGTAGCATATGAAGATGATAATTAGTAGTTTTAAGTTGTGACTGCATTGCCATGATGCTTGGTTTATGTTATGTTTTCTATGTTGCTGCATCAGCCTCAATCAAAATTATATCCCATGTATGTTGCTGACACCATTAGTTAGAAGGGATGATAATGATTGTTATCGCATTTAGTTTTTCAATTTTTTTATGTAGCCCATGTATGTTGCTGACACCATTAGAACTCATTTTCGCTTAATCTATACTTTATACAATGGCAGGATTCACTTGGTGGAAACAACAAAATTGTTATGATTGGTAACTTTGAACACGTTAAAGTATGCTAATCGTGCTCGGAATATTCAAAATAAGCTTGTGGTAAGTGTGCTTTTATTCTACACATTAGGCACCAATATCATTTACCGCATTACCAAAAGAATGAGTTGTTTCATATGAGTGGTTTTGTGTGCGTTGCGGATCTAGAAAGATAGGAATATAAGATAGGAGGACTGGAATTCATTTCATAGCAACATATCATTTTTTCTTGAAAAAGTTATAGATCTGAACTAAGCCTAATGCTTGATATCTATAGCATATTTTCTAGTGGGTTTCTCGATTTCATCCCTGGTTAGTAATATGGCAAAATGTGATATAAAGGTTTTACATTTTGTATGAACTTGTCACGGATTTTAACAAGTTGAGCAAACAACAGGTTGGTTGAAAAGTAAAGTTTCTGCCAAAACGTAATTTTCTTTATGTTGTCTCTCATCTTTCTTTTCAACTTTATTGGCTGTTATTACTCAAATCAATCAAGCCATTGGTGTTGCGGGTGTTATGAGCCAACAATGCAAGACATTGGTCGATCATTATGGGAAGACTATTATTGAGATGCTGTTAACTGAGGTACCTTTACAAAGTTCTGTTATGTTCTTTTTCCTGTTTGTAGAAATGAAAGATGGGCGGGCCTGAATGGTTTGAGTTGACCTTGGGTTTATATAGGTTGAAATGGGCCAACTAGTTGACCTGAAAATTCTTCCTTACACATATTTTTTTGCTTTTAAAAATGGTTTATGCATAATTGATCATCTAAAAACATATAGTTACAGTTTTGATTTATTTGATACTCTGATTGTATGAGGTCAATTGTTTGTTGCAATGCTGATATGTGATTATGATTTATGTTAGGAGGGAGGTTCTAGTTTGGGGTCTAATTAGCTATGATGGTATATTGGTTCTTGCATTTTGTAGTTAAATTATAAAGGTCTAAAAATCTGTGTTGGTCATTATTGGTTGGATCTGCTATAGATGTTTAAATAAGATGCCTGTTATGATGTAATTAGCTCGGGGTACATGCTAACTATAGTATTTTATTTTTTGTTAATTATTTTAATTATGAGAGAAAAGTATATAGTAATACTGTGAATACCTTTTTGCAGGTCAAAACAGATGGCGGTCTAAATGCTTCAGCCTCATTTGTGGCAAAAGCCAATCCTCTAAATCGTACTATCCATAAACGAAAGAGTGAACTTCACCATGTACTTTGCAATATGCTGTCAAACATTTTAGCACCGCTTGCAGATGGTAGAAAAGGTAACTGGCCTCCACCTGGTGTAGACCCCTCACTTAATCTGTGGTCTGAAGCCGTTGCACGCATAAGAGTGCAACTCATGCATTGGAGAGATAAACAGAGCAACTGTAAGTAAATGACCTTATTTTTTCCAATTAGAGTTTGTACTGCTTCTTTCTATAAATTTACTTGGCTCCTGGTTAGTATTCTAAAATCATATTTTTGTTGCTTTCGGTTTTGGTGAATAGCAATTGGCAAAAAATATTAGTTATTTCTGAGTGTATCAACATTGCATTTATATTAAAACAAAAGGTTCAGCTGCAATGAAATATTTTAGGTAATAATGTCGAAAGTGGCCACTGGCCACACGAAAACTATTAAATGGTAATAAACAAAAGGCTGCAATAAAATATTTTAGGTAATAATGTCGAAAGTGGCCACTGGCCACACGAAAACTATTAAATGGTAATAATCTATTTTCTTCGAATCAGTGTTTTCGTGTAACGAAAACTATTAAATGGTTAACCAGAAACATTAGCTAGTTGTGCATTATAGTTAATCGTTGAACCAGGATGTAGTAAGACATTCTAAAACTTATTAAATTCTTAACTAGTTTACAGGAAATAGTAGCTAGTCATATACAATGTATAGTTAAATGTTGAATCTGGCCATTCTGAAACATAAAAAGTCTGAATGTTTATAAGAAAGTACAGTTTAAATTTTTTGGCCTGGCTCTGCAAATTGGTTTTATCGAACTTGGTGATAGCAAAACAATACGAGTATTACAAGCAGGGTTTTATGTCTTGTCTGTATGTGCTATGTGCTCTTGTACATTTATTGTTTCATTTTTTAAAATTCTTTTTCTTTGTACTTTATAATCGATCACTTATCGCCAATGTGTTCAAGATCTCTCAGGGAAATCCACCTAGTTGTTAAGCATAAAGCATCGGCTTAGGCTTTGACTAATTAAAAGAGATAGTTAGTTTTCAAAGTCGATCAATATAATTCAATATTGCAGACTAGTGTAACATAAATCAGTACTACAGACTAGTTTGATCTTACATATACTTATCTTTTTATATTGCAGCATTATTGTATTTTCACATGAATAATGATTATTATGTCAACCAACAAGGTTGAGATCACGGCATCGGTTCAGGGTTAAGAAACATTTCATACATTTAGAAAGCAAGTGTCCTTGAGATATGCAGTTTCTACTTAGGTAGGCTTATGTGTAGACCATCTAAACAAAAATTAGTAATAGTTAAGCTAGTAGAGTACAGTCATGTATGGTTTTGTTGATGAACTAAGACCATACTAGAATCTGCTTATTACTCAAGATAGGAGCATGAAATTAGTGAATCTCACTTCACTAATTAGTAGCATGGCCTCTTTTTTGTATTTCTTGTATGGTACAAAATTTGACTCATTGTCTAATACCCTTAAACATCCATTTTATTTTAGGTTTCATGATTATTGTTCGTTGATTTCTTGCAGTCAAATGTGGAATGAATCGGGCTATAAAACTTAGTCACGGGAAGATGATAGTGTTTCACATTCTCAAATATCGACTTGGTTGAAACAACACTAGCTTGAACCATCTCGTTTTGAGGCTGTAATGAGTTTGCCTCAAGTCTCTGCTTTTCATCTTGTCAAGATTGACAACTTTCTTTTTTGGTAGGTTACAAATAGGTTCCTTTTTGCTCTCGTTTTGTTAGACACGTGAATCATATTTATAAGTGGAAGTTGGTACATTGTGGACACATTTGTGACATGTTGTATGCTTAGATCGAATAGTTATCGAGTGAATGATATATATTTTTGATTTATATGAATATCTATTTTATTTTCTTGTTATTAAAACAACATTATAGAAGAAATTGAGAATTTCTTTTTGTCATATGATACGAATAGTGATGATGTATTTCATCACTATCGGACGTTAAAGTTCCGTTAGTTGCTCGTTAGTTCACCCTTAAGTGACGACTTTAGTTCAACATTAATTTAGTGTCAAATTCAATTTCGTCACTAATAAATTTATGACGGAGCTATTGTGAAGACAAGTGACGACGTCGATTTTCGTCATTAAACTGGTTTAGTGACAAATTTTCCTCTAATAGTGATGATTTTCCATTCGTCATTAAAGCCTTTTTTTCTTGTAGTGACGCTAATAAATCATCACATAGAGGTTACTCTAATTTGAACATGTGCGAGAGTAACTCGAAGTTCATAAATCAGCTAAATTATCTTAAATAAAATAATTATAATATGGACGAAAAAGATATCTGTTTACGTGTAAATATGAATAAGTTTGTTGTTATATACTTGTCATCCGCATGAGAAAACCTAACTGTCCCTTTCAAAGGTGAAGCTATCAGAAGCGTTGAGACTTTGTATATCCCTAGTATTCCAACCGGTGGAGAGAACCATAATAAATTATAGTAATAATAAGTCAACTCCAACAAATCGGTCCTAAAAGAATAAGAGTTTGAGACATGTTTATCAAGAGGATATAAAAAACAAGAAAATAGTTTTTTTTAATTTATGAATAAGAAAGCTTAATTTTATAAAAAACAGGAAACTACTAATTAGTTTATAAATGTTAAAGCACCGCTCAAAAAGTTAACGCGAGATGAAAATAAATATATGAGATTATACATATAACAACGACGTATGTAATTTTTTTTAAAGTTTAAAGAGTCACTACGTGCTATTAAACAAAAACAATGTCTAAAACACCATTTATTTAACGGCAATTAGATTAACAAAAATAGCTAGCAAGAAGCTAGATAAGAATATAAATTTTCGGTACAAACGCAAATTGGATCACTAGAACATAATACCTATTGAGAATCATCCTTTTTTTTCACGATATATAAAACCATAAAAACGATAGCACGGTGATTTCTTCCATTTTTTCATGATATATAAATCCACAAAAGCGATAGCACGATGATTTCTTCTAAAAGTGAATCCTTTCTTTGAGGTTCTTGCTAGCTCGAAGTGTGTAATTCGATCTCAAACCTCCATATAACCTATTTTGCTGATGAAAAACCACATCAAAACAAGGGTTGACAAAGTTGAAGGAGATAACACTATCACCCAAGTGACTATATTGACTCACTATCGAAGGATCCCATATATGATTATTTTGACTAGAATACCTTTTTGCTTTTAGATTGGTACATACTCCATTAACGTTTATTGAGCCAACATTCATATTTCCACCACATTGTCACCAATAATTGCACTAACATCATGTTCTTTGCCAATCATGTTAAAACCTATGAAACAACCAATTTCAATTGTTTTTCTAACCTCTTCAACCTTAGCATTGTCCAGATGAGATGTACTCGTGGCATTTAGGAGTAGTCTTTAATTGCATCTAAGGATATCTGATTCATTGTTGGAAAAAGTGGTATCGTTGGAAACAGTTGGTAAGGGGATGTGTTTTGGTTGTTTCTTGACATTTTTCTTTTGAATGTTCAAACCATTTATGGAGTTAATGAGTTTGAGAGAGGTGAATTTAATATGTTTTTTGGTGTTATTAGTTCTGTTTTTTGGTGTTATTAGTTTTTGACTAAAAAGTAAAAGAGTTAAGTGAGGTTGTTTTAGGAGAAGTGTTTTTGGTTTTGTCATATTGTGAGGATTTTAGTTTTCTATTGTTTTTTGGTTGTGGCTGACTAAAGAAAAGGGGGATTGATGGCTCAAGGGAGACACCTGGTTTTTTACATGGGTTGTAGTATTTAGCATGATATGTTGAGTCTGGTTAATGGGTTCACATGGAGTCTGGTTAATAGGCTCACGTGAAGCCTCAACATTGTTAACATGAATGTCAATGCCAATATTACTTTCCTAACCTGCTTTTTGCATGGATGTTGACCTTTCCTTGTTGTGGTAATTAGGGACAAAAGTTGGAGAAGTCACCTGACACAATTTCCTTAACTGTTGGGCAGACATTGGAGTCGTTTGACCATCATGTGTGCCCGGAAAATTCAAATTATTTTTCGATCGTTCCAATAAGTTCATGTTGTTTTCCAAGAAATCAACATCGACATTCCCATTATTGTGATTCACCCCCGCGGATCCATATTGATGTTTTTCATTGGCAATCCAACCGTCATACCTCACGAATCCACCCACCAACACCATAAGAAATCTGCATCGCCATTTATCACTCCATAGTTGTCATAAATAGCTCATCTTCGTCATCAACTTCAACTTCATCGTTGTCTGAGTAACATAATCGACCCCATGGCTGTTTCTGAATCATCATCAGAGTCCTTTACTATTGAGGTTTTAGGTTTATAGATTTCATCGCATTCACCTGGGATTTCATGAATACTAATGCAAACATGAACATCATCGATGATGACTGGCATGCTAACCTAAATGAACTACATGTATTTAGTGTGGATGCATACCTTGCCGACAACTAGATTGTTGTTTGTCACAAGACATTTTCATAGGAAGACCACCTCTCCCCATACACTCGCAATGCGAGTAAAAGCCGCCTAGTGCTACGCTTGAGGTAGGAGTCCTTCAATCAAGATCCATGTTAACAAAATACTTCAGGCTTTAAGATCATTCTTCTTTTGGATCTTCTCCTCAGCAGTAACAGCACCAGGTATTGTTGAAGTAGATGTACCATCAGCGTTTGTAGTGGTTCGTGCTACTGGCTTGAAGGAGTTGCCATCCTCTATGATCTCCCAGAGAGCATAGTCTTGAAGTTGAATGTATGACTCTATTCTGAGTCTCCATGTGTCATAATCACCTTGCTTCAGAAGTGGCAGTTTTGCAAGAGCATTGTTTTGGGTACTTTCTAGATCCATGGGTCTTGATCTAGAGATTGTACAAAGAGTTAGATCTAGTTTGTTTCTTCTTGATCAAGGTTTCAGAACACCCGCTCTGATACCACTTGTTGATCCCTTGTAGATCTTTGATTAGCTTGTTAAAGCTTTAGTTATCTTAGATAAATCTAAAACAACTATGATAGAAACCTTGTGGTGTATATATAAAGATTATGCGGAATTAATCTTTATATACTCAGAAGAATAATAAGAACAATATCAAAAACAAAAGAACTTTCACTATATTAAACAAATCACAAAACAACTATATGTTTTGCCTAACAACTATTGTGTTTTTCTATTTGTGTATCTCTATCAATTCATATCTCTAACTATGCCGTAAGGGTTCCTTTTATACACCAAGGAAAAACCCTAATAGGCTTACAAAACGCGTTAAGTGATCATGCATATCTATTCCTAATATAACTCATGCATATCACATAAGCAGTACTAATAAACTAACTAACAGTACTAATTTACACTGACAGTACTAACATTGTACTGACAGTACTAACTATAACTAGCAGTACTAATATTACAACTAGCAGTACTAATGACTTAGTTTATATTCTTCAATCTTCACTAGCAGTATAATCTTCAAGTAGCAGTACTAAGTCCTTTGAGCAGTATGAACTTGTAGAAGCCCTTTAATTCCCAACAATCCTCCCCTAAACTTGTGATTTATCTTCAAATCATCAAGTTTGTTGAATTAAAGCTTTTGGTTCTGAGAGGATTCTTCCAAACACTTTATCTTCATGATCTGTTGGCTTCTATGAAGATTTTCTTGACTAAGTCTCTTGCCATCTCACTATCTTCTTCTACTTGCAATCTTCTGCTGAGCATCAACATCATAACTTCAGTTGTCAAAGGATAATCCTTTTCTGGTAGCATATAGATGCAATGCCCTCTTGTTGAAAATACATGATGTACTGCACATGATCCATACAATCTCCAAGTCAAAGGATCATGCATATATCTTTGTAGTTTCCACAGTGTATCCTCCTTGTCTGGTTCATATAGTCTTTTCAATTCAACCCATAGAGCTCTTTCCATGTCTTCAGTAGGTTCTACAGATCTAAACTTTTCTTTAACTAAGCTCCATAAAGTATCAAGGTCTTCTCTGTCAAATGCCTTAAGCATATCTTCAAAGCTTTGATATGCCTCTGTAATGTTACTAACCCTGATAATCTTCCAATATTTTCTTGAGTCTTCAGTATGAATTTCCCAATCAATGATAGGATACTTAGTTTGTAGAGCTTCTACCCTGAATTCTTCAACTGGAACTATCTCTAGCAGCGTTTTAAGATCTTCTTCAGAACATTCTTTTGTTTCTTCAGTTAATTGTTCTTGAAAAGCCTCTGAACCTAAAGCTAGAGTTGTCCTTAACTTTTTGAAGCTTTCTTGAAGTAATGCTTCTTCTGCAACTCTCTTTTTCTTTGTCATTTCAACATCAGTATTCTTTTTAAACAAAGTCTGTACCTTCCTGTATTCTTCTTCAAATATGGGTCTGATCTGATCATAGCTCATACCTTTGAAATAACTCATCTTGTAATTTGCCATGTTCTTCAAATATACCATCATATTTTTCCTTGCTTGAGCTATTGTAACTGGTTTCTTCTTGAGAGCTTGATACCTTATCATTGAACCTGACTGTCTCTCTTGAACTTGTTCAACAATTTTATTCCAGTCAATATTATCAGCTTCTTTTCTCTCTTGATCAAACTGTTTTTTGTAATTTTAGTGCATCTTCAAGATTAGCTCTTTCTTGTTCTTGTTGTTCCAAAGCTTTTGTTTGTTCTTCATCAGTATCTTGGATATCCTCAGCAGTACTAACAAGACCTACAGCAGTACTAACTTGTGAACTGTCAGTACTTCCTCTTCTTCTATTGTAGGTCTTTACCCTTTCTTTGGATGCTTCTGCAAGGATTTTTGCTGCACTGAGAACTCTTAATTCAGCTTCAAAAGTTTCTTGACTTTGTACTTCAACCTGTAGAGCTTTTAAAGGAGTAACTTGCTGCTCAGTCGAATCAAAATCATATTCCACTCCTGCATTCTCTTCCTCTACATCTGCCTATTCTGTCTCTTCCATCCTCCCCTGTTTGGAAGGATCCTCTAAAACTAATTCTTCTTCATCTGGGATGACCATCTTTGCCTTTTTCCTTTTGTTGATAGACTTGAGCTCATCTTCTAATCTTTTGACCTTTTTTACCAACTTGGTAAGTGCCTTACCATGAACCTCCTTAGTCTTTTTGAGTTCTGTCTCCAAGCTGGTGACTCTAGCAACTAATTTGGTACACAAATCCGTCAATTCTTTGAGTTTCATGCTACCTTCAACACTTCCAGGTGTGTAACCTCTTGGGAGAGGTGAATCATGGGGCATGGAAGATGTTTTTTGTGGAATTTATGTTTCTTATGGATGTGGAGATGAGGTGGTAATGATAGGTTCAGTAGTAGGTTCATGAGAAGAGTGTGCTTGTGAGGATGTTGGCTGAGATGTAGTAGGTTGTAAGGTAGATGGTGAAGAAGCTGTGGGTGTGTTGGGACTCAACAGATAGTGTTGGTCCTTCACCCTGATTAGGTTGGTCATGAAGTAGCATAGTATCAAATAGAGGTACATGTTCCCCTGAAAATCTAATTTTCATGTTGCTAAAAAGTTTCTGTTTTAAAGAAGGAGCAACATATACTGCATTATGTTTATTAAGAAACCTTTTCTGTTTATTCAAAAAGATTTGTATAAAACGTGGATACATCAAAAATTTGGTTTTACTATCCACATTTTTCACCATACCATCAAAAATTAACTTAAAAATCCTGTTTGTTGCCAAACAAATAATTGTAGTTGCAATATTACTTGAAAATTGTTCCCATGAAGTTTTCTTAGGACTTAAACAATGTAAGATGGTATGGATCAAAAATCTCCATTGGGGTGAAAAGTGAACCTTTTTGAAAGTAAGTTTTTCATTATCAGAAGGATACCCTATTAGAGACAGTTGTTCAAATATTTTAGTGTTGGGCAAATAACTAATACCATCTACATCTGCTAATTGGAGATGTCTCCTAACAGATGCTTTAGTAATAGCAAATTTATGCCCATCAACTGTAACAGTTATTTGTTGTTCTCCATCAGTAAGTGTTTCGATAATTGCAGTCTGCCAAAACTGTTCAACAAGAGAAACATAGATAGTAGGGTTTGCAGTTAAAGCATACCTGATATGACTACCAACAAGAAAGTCTACTATCTGATGGAATTCTTCACTCCCAGATGGCTTTTGAAAAAAAGCCACCATGTTATGTTTGTCGCAGAATCCCATATGAGCCATATGAATTGAAGTTATGAGCAAAAGATTGATGTGAGTGATGGGTTAAGATCGATTTAAAACGAATTAGTATTGGTAAAAAACAATTGAGATTTTATAAAGAATGTATAAGGTTTTTCCAACTCTACTACTAAAGCAGAGTATGTAGCTGCAGCTAATTACTGTGGACAGGTGTTATGGATCCAAAATCAAATGCTAGATTATGGATACAACTTCATGAATACCAAGATTTTCATTGATAATGAAAGCACCATCTTCATAGTTAAGAATCCAGTGTTTCACTCAAAGACAAAGCACATTGAGATTAGACATCACTTCATTAGGGATTCATATGAGAAGAGATTAATTCAAGTGATCAAGATTCACACTGATCATAATGTTGCAGACTTACTCACAAAAGCACTTGATGTTAGTCATTTTTCAATTTTTGACTGCTAGCATTGGAATGCTTAATCTCTGAGGTGTTGTTTGATTAGATTTATGATTGGAATGGGTTGGACATACTACTTAGATAAAATTGGAGTTTATTCTGGTAACTTGAGAGTTAGTGCTGCTGGCATGACTTAATGCTGTTGGGCGAAAAGTTAGTGCTGTCAGGCCAAAAGTTAATGTTGCTGGGCCAAGTTAGTATTGCTAAGTTATCGTTGGGGATACAACTACTGAGGGTGTCTTTTGTAAATTAGTTGGTTACTTAACCTATGGGTTTGCTTAATTCAATATAAAACCGTTTTCGTTCACAAAGTAATCACTCTTAAACACTCTTACGATTTCAATTTTACAAACCTTAACTCGAATTCATCACCGACATTCACAATTCTCATCAATGGCAGACTTAACCTTTTCTGATTCTCATAATATGGTGGCATACTTGAAAAAATCAGAAGATAATGCTGATTTTGCAGAGATAGTTGATTTTCTTAATGCTAGTCCTATCAGGTACGCATTAACTGTAAGTCCAACTGTTTATGTATCCTATATTGAGCAGTTTTGGTCTACTGCAAAGATCAAAACAGTCAATAATGAAACACAAATACGTGCCAAAGTTGATGGCAAGACTATAGTAATAACAGAATCATATGTGAGGAAAGATATTCACTTTAATCATAAGGATGGTATTACTTGTCTTACAAACACTGAGATTTTTGAAAACCTTCAATTGATGGGGTATGAAAAGCTTTCTGATAAACTTACTTTTTATAAATCTTTCTTTTCCCCTCAATGGAAGTATCTCATTCATACCATCTTACAATGTTTAAGTTCTAAATCAACTGCTTGGAATGAATTTGGTACTAATATAACATCAGCAGTTATATGTTTGGCTAAGAAATAAAAGTTTAATTTTTCTAAATTGATTTTTGATGGTATGTTGAGAAACTTGGATCCTAATTCTAAAAAGTTTTTAATGTATCCAAGGTTTTTACAACTGTTTTTGAACAATTAAATTGATAATCTTACAACAGTTTTTAATGATGAATTTGATACACCTTCTCATACTAAAAAGGTTTTTGCAAACATGAGAAGGCAAGGAAAAGATTTTTCAAGGACTGTGACACCCTAGTTTGCTACAATGTTGATACAATCACAAGCAGTGGAGGGTGAAGGTTCAGGACAACCCACTGAACCCCAACACATACCTACTACTGCTTCACCATCTCATGTAGAACCAATCCCTATTGTTGCATCATTATCTCAACCCAAAAAGACCCACAAACGTAGGAAAACTAAAAGAAAGGCCACTGAGATATCTCAGTCTAGTGGACCTACTACCCTTGTAACAGATAAGATTGTCCATGAGGAGAGGGGAGACGGTGTGGAAAGGGTTGCCACTACTTCTACTAGCTTAGATGCAGAGAAGGGCAGTGGTAACATAAATAGGACCCAATCTACGGTAATACCTAATGATCCTTTTCCTTAGGGAATTGGTTCAGGTGGTAGTCCTAGGCGCCAAGACACCATGGGGGACAGACCTACTCAAACTAGGTTTGAGAGGTTGTCTAAACAGTCCAATGAACCACCTCTCTCAAGAGTTAATACACTTAGAAATGGGGATGACTATATGAAACTACAGGAATTGATGGACCTTTGTACAAAACTTCCTGACAGAGTTCTTGACTTGGAGAATGTAAAGGATGCTCAAGCTTTGGAAATTAGAAAGTTGAAGAAAATAGTTAAGAAGCTAGAAAGTAAGAAGAAGTCAAGAACTCCACAACTTAAGAGGAGATTATTCAAGGTCAGGATAGAGTCTTTTATACAAAAGAGTTTGGATGATCCGGAGGATGCATCCAAACAGAGGAGGAATGAAATTGATCAAGAAGAAAGGATTTCATGATTTCAAGAGGATGCAGAGACTCAGAGGAGGTATGGTCATGATATTGGAGTTAATATTGCTAGTACATCAATTACTACTGCCAGTATTAATATTACTACTGCTGAACCTGTTACTACTGTCAGTGCACCAGTTACTACTGCTGGTGTATCTGTTAGTACTGCTGAGCCCAGTACTCCTCTAACAACAACAATAACAACTCCTATTGAAGATGAAGACCTCACTATTGCTAAAACCATTATGAAGATGAAGAGTGAGAAATCAAAGGTAAAAGGAGTAACTATGCAAGAGCCTAGTGAGTCTGGAACAAGAGTAAGAGTACCTTCTCCATAAATTGATCCAAAAGACAAGGGAAAGGAAAAGATGGTTGAACCTGAAAAACCAAAGAAGAAGAAAGATCAAATTGAATATGATGATGATGTAGCTCAGAGACTTCAAGAAGAGTTAGATGAAGAAGCCAGGCTTGAAAAAGAAAGAAAAGAAAAAGCTAGTAAAACTGCAAACATTACTGAATGGGATGATGTTCAAGCTATGATGGATGCAGACTATGAGTTAGCTGTAAAATTAAAGACAGAAGATCAAGGAGAGATATCCATTGAAGAAAGGTCAAAGTTATTTGTGGAACTCATGAATGAAAGAAAGAAACATTTTGCAAGACTTAGAGCAGAAGCGCAGAGAAGAAAACCACTAACCAAAGCTCAGAAGAGGAATTAAATGTCTAATTATCTGAAGAACATGGTTGGATATACACTACAGCAATTGAGAGGTTATTCCTTTGATGAGATTAAGACTTTGTTTATAACAACAATGAGGAGTGTAAACACTTTTGTTCCAATAGAGAGTGAAGTTGACAGAGCAGTTCCTGAGTTAGCAGCTGGAAATTTAAAAAGGGATGCAGAAGAAGAACTTGATTAAGAAAGTTCTAAGAGGCAAAAGACTGGTGAAAGCTCAGAACTAGCTGAAGAACCAAGAGTTAAAGAAGCTGATGAACTGTCACAAGAAGAGCTACAACAAATGATGATAATAGTTCCAGAGCAAGGGATGAATGTTGAAGCCTTACAAACTAAGTATCCAATAATTGACTGAGAGATTTACACTAAAGGCACTAGGAAGTACTGGAAGATCATTAAAGTTGGAAATCATACTGAGGTACATCACTTCTTTGATGATATGTTGAAAGCCTTTGACAGGGATGACTTAGTGATGTTGTGGAGTCTGGTTAAGGAGAAGTTCAATTCAACAGAACTAACAGATGACAAAGAAAGAGAGATATGGGTTGAGTTGAAGAGATTATTTGAACCAGATATAGATAATGAGTTATGGAAGCTTCAAAAGCATATTCATGATTTAACTTGGAAGCTATATGATTCATGTGGAGTGCATCATGTGTCTACAGAGAAGGAAATAGTCATTTAAATTCTGGTAGAGAATGAGTATCCATTGTCAAGGGGAACTCTTACATTGATGCTGGTCGCTAAGCTCTTGGTAGATCAAGATAATGAGATGTCCAAAGAACTATCTTAGGAAATATTAATGCAGGTTGAAAGACCAAGAAGATGAAGTGTTTGGAAGAATCCTCTCAGAGAACAAGGTTTAATTCAAGAAACCTTGATGATTTTGAGTAAATCATACGTTTTAGGAGATTGTTTGAATTAAAAGTCTTCAACTAGTACACCAAGCGCAAGAGTTAGTTACAGCTCATGTTATAACTTCGGACTAAACCTATTTAGTACTGCTAGAGGAAGATTAGTACTGCCAGTACTAACTAAGACAGCTGAATAAGATTAAGCTGCTAAAGAGATACAGACTGACAAGTGAATTGATTGAACTTATTCCAGTGAAATCTTATAAAGTTATAAAGAATACGAAGATTAGAATTATAGAAGATTTATAGTTATCTTGTAAATGACTCCTTAGTGTATAAAAGGATATCCTAGGTTATGGTGTTTGATAGACTTTTTTGATATATAGCTTCAAGGTTGTAAACCCTAGTACTACACAGAGTACTCGTATTATTGATAATAATAATATTGGAGCTTTTCAGTAATATCATTGTTCATACATTTTACTATTTTAATAATATTCTTCGAAGTATTAAAGAGTAGATTCCACATACTCTTTAGTATTCACAAAGTTTCTAGAGAGAAAGGAAAGAGAGCAATATTAGATTATCAAATGTTAAAGTGAACAACCAACCCTCTCCAAGGTATGGAGAGGGTATTTATGTTATGCCATGGTCGGCCACTTAGAGGCCTTGTGGGCTTGGCATGGGCTTTAGCCCGTTTACCTTATCAAGTTTCCAAAAACTATACTACGAGCCTACCTAACAGTATTATGGAAATGTTCGATACTTTTCGTATTCCTAACAATACCAAATGATTAAAATTTGTCTTGAAAATTATGTGGGGAGAAAATATTATCAGCATAAATTATGTGGAACTTTTTCTTCTTGCTCCCCCTTAATTTTACATATGTTTGACACAAAAAAATGATACCAAGTTGTAAAATAAATATAAAATTAAGGGTGAGACAGTGTTGAGCACACAATTTTAAAAGATTATGAATTGTCATTGAAGAATTCTTGAAAAAATTATGCCCAGACACTGAATCATCTTATAACATACAATCTATTGAGTAGTCATTATTATTACTGTTTTGTTATTAAGAGATTTTTAATAATGTTTTGAATACATAAGAATTGTCATGTGATGATGTATCAAAAAACATTAAAACTTTGTTTTTTGAAAAACTCCCCCTCAAAAATAGAACCAATTTTAATATTGTCGTCTTTTAAAACTTTGTGAGGGATGGAGTGTTGAACACATAATTTTGAAAGATTTTGAATTGTCATTGATAAATTCTTAAAAAGTTGTGTTCAACGCTTAGAAAAACGCATGTTAGAAGATTTATCTTCTAACTCTAAGGGTAAGTGCACTTATGCGTACACTATCCTTTTTCGTGAGCTCAAAACTTTGAATGTCTTGTAAGAACAGCTCAAGACCGATAAAATTGATTTTCTCGGTGTTAGGATGAGTTATCTTTATAGATAAACTTTCCTTTATTTGAAGTCCGGGTTATGTATTGATTTGCACATAAGCATATAAGAAAAATTAGAATTGACATGTTTTGAAACTTTTGAACTCTTGATCGAACTTCATTTACATACCCATGACAATATTAATCATCATTTCTAGATACGTAAATGTTATCAGTTCCAAGAGACATGTCGAGAAGATTCTTTTTGGAATTTTTGATATTTTTTGATTTTGTATTTGGATTTTTGTTAAACTTTATATTTTTGTAATTTCTTTTTCAAAAAAATTTATAAATCAAAATAAAAGGAAAAACAAAAATATGTACAAGTCGAAGTTTCCATTAGGAGTGACAATTGTTGCTAGAGTTGAAGTAGATGAAGTTGAATCAAGTTATTGTTGACCCTTATTAGATGTATCAGCAGCATTAATAGCGGAAGACTTCGAAACAACTTGATTTTCCCCATTGACTTTCCAACTCTGTCATTGACGTTGTGACTGTCATATCTGTTGTAGGAACTTCTTTAACATTGAGGAGCGAGGCTTGAACTGTTGTGTTCAAACGTCATTGCTTGTTAATCAGATTTAACTTCCTTGAACCCCTGGTTTTTGAGATATCAATCTTTTTAGCAGCCAAAGAGATTAAAAGATGTACACGCACTTAAGTTAAGAGTACATGCACTGACATTAAGAGTTTGTTCGTATTCATATGGGTTAGAGATGTATTCATTTGAACCATTTAGGGGTTCACCGTCAACCATGGTTGTGCTAGAGGCGAATATTTTGCCAGTAAGAACCCATCTAAGACCAACAGTCTTTAAAATGTTACCCGTCGGTTTCCACCTAAGACAAGATTTAGGAGTCATTATTTTTTCATGCACAGTGGTAGTCTTTTTGTTTGAAAACCTATGTCCTATGAGGATCTGTCTTTTTGGTTTCTTTACGATACTTATTTGCTCTACGGGTTTGTTCCTGTATGTTATCTTATGGGATGGAACCTTAGCACGTGAGTTGACCTCATTCAGGAATTTTGTTACACAATGATCATGATTTCCATTAAATACACATTTCTGGCATGTTGAGCAAACAAAATGTTTAGAGTCAGAAAAATTTCTAGAATTCCTAGAGTGTTCTGCTATGGGCACAACTCTTAGACGCATGCCAATTCCTAGACTTTCTTTTGTTGATCTTAGGTTATGGTTTGCAATCATTAGTTGTGCTTTGTGATCTAGCAGAAGACATCGCACTAGGTTTAGAATTCCTACCTATGTCATATATCTTATTCTTAGCTTCCTCTAGGTAGTGATTATGAACCATATCATTTGAGCTAAATCTTGGCATGTTCTTTGAACTATTCCTAGAGTTGCTAGATGTAATCACGTGATGAGGTTTTGCAAAGGCAGATTCTCTTTCCTTAGGAAAATAATATGTAGTGACTGGTTTTGACAAATCGTTATTCACATCAATTTGGGAGGCAAACCATGGTTTTGAAATTCTAGGTCGTTCAGACTTAAACGCAGTTGGTTGTCTAACAACTGATTGGTTTTTGTGTGGTTGTAAAACCGGTTTTCCCAAGATTGATTGTTTTGCAAACTTAGTATTCACACTATTTGTTGATAGTTTCCTTAACTTATTTTTTAATGCTGCAATTGCAAACCCTTTTTCCTGAAGTTGAGCTTTGAATTCATTATTTTAGCAATCAAAGAAGCTGTTTGTTCTATAGTCTTAGTTCTCGTTACTTTGATAGAATCATACAGATCTTTGTAATGCTTTTTTAAAGTCTTATTTTCCTTAGGTAATTTAGTCACTTTATGTTCCAATTTGATGTTTATTGTTTCAGTTACATCTATGTCATGTTTAACCTTGGCTTCATTACTTTTCTCTTTCAAAAATTGACTCTATTTCCCTGCTTTTAAAACATTGTTTTGCAGTTCTAGTTCAAGATTAATACAATGTGCTTCGAGTTTTGAAAAATCTTTTTGAAACTGGGCAACGGTCTTTTTAAGATAAGTGTTCTTAGACTCAAGAGATTTAATTAAAAGTTTGGTTATCTGGTTATCAGTTAATTTAGTTGGCAAAAGACGCATGTCATGACATTGTTCAGCATCCTGGTCAACCTTTCCTTCATTAATGAATTCAGGTTGCTCAGTATGCTGTTGTCCAGTAGTAAATACATTATTATCAACAGTCATTGGTACCTCAGCCATTGGCTCTTCATCATATATGGGTTTGATATCTACATAATCAGCATCTACATCATTCCCTAACCTGTTGATTGTATCTTGCTTTTCCATGTTTGTCACACTGCATTCTGTGATAACCAAACTAGCATCTAATGCTTTACTCGTATCAACCTTTTCATCTGTTGTCTGCATCTGTCTTTCATTCACCCTGTTGTCATAATCTCTTTTATGCAGTGTTCTTTTATAAATTGACTTTTTAACATGTTCCATGTGTTGGATCAGTGTATCATGGAATTCTCAAATCTCGAGTTGAGTGTCTTCTAGAAAGTACTTGCGTGTCATTATAACATATTCATCATCCAAATACATCTGTGACTTGATGAACGTCTGAAACTGTGTCTCGTGTACGTTAAAAGCAGCCATGGATCCAATCTCTTAAAATTCTTCTTTATCAAGTTGCTTTTCTAGTTGATCCATGTTTAGGAACATTGTGCCTTTGAAAGTCTCTACATTTGAACCAAAGAGTGTCGTAAATGCGCGTTTGAATCCACACTCGGTTCGAGTTCCTTTTAAGTCTTTGTTTGAAAGAAGCTTGAGGTGTGAATGAAGTAGTCAAAAAGATACCATGCAACTTTCTTTTGCTTTGTCTTGCATTTGTTATTCTTCCGAATCTGAACACGAAGATAAAGTATCTTTCATTTCCATTTTAATGTGAATTGTGAAGTGAAAATGATTTTGTTAGATCCCAGTTAACTTCTAATGATCGAATTCCTTAAGCTTGTTTAAGGATTAGTTATGCTAGATAAATCTAACACAACTTAGTTAAGAAACTTTGTTTGATAATACTAAAGATTATGCGGAATCTAATCTTTAATATAAGAAGATTTCTTCAATGAAACAATAATACAAAACAATATAATTCAACAATAAAAAGCTTCAATATTATTATTATAAATAATACGAATACTCTCTTAGTATTAGGGATACAAAACCTTGAAGCTGTAACGATATCAAAACAAGAGTCCGACAACGCTTGCAAGCTGCAAGAGACCGGCAAAGGAGTTATGTCAATGTAAGGCGAAAGCCTTTGGAATTCCAAGTTAGAGATCGTGTTATGTTGAAAGTGTCACCTCGAAAAGGTGTCATCTGATTTGGAAAGCAAGGAAAGCTTAACCCCTGGTACATTGAACCATTTAAGATCCTTAAAAGGGTCGGCCCAGTGGCATACACACTTGAGCTTCCTGAAGAACTCAGTAATGTCCATAGTACTTTCCACATTTCTAATTTAAAGAAATGCTTATCTGATGAATCCCTCATCATTCCAATGAAAGAGCTTCGGCTCGATGACAAACTCAACTTTGTGGAAGAACCAATAAAACATATGGATCGTGAAGTCAAGCAACTAAAATAAAGTCGTATTCCTATAGTCAAATTAATATGGAACTCTAAAAGAGGACCAGAATTTACGTGGGAACGCGAAGATCAAATTCGTTCCAAGTATCCACATCTATTTTCAAACATCACTCCATCATCCAACTAAATCTCGGGAAGAGATTTCTTTTAAGGTTGGGAGACTATAACAACCCACAATTTTCCTCTATGTAATTATCCATCTATTAAATTAGATGTAATTTTCCTTAATGTAATTTCCATCTATTAAATTAGATGCAACCATTTTCATGGAAAGATTTTTTCTTTATTCCATCTTTATGCAACGTAACTTGCATAACAAAAGTAAACGTGCTCACGCAACCTACCAATGCCAATTCCATCAATGTTTATAGCAAGTAAACATTATAACATGTCAAGCAATATGTTTTAATCACCATACATTATCTATTTAACGTACTTTCCATAACGTTATATCAAAACGGTCTTTAAACGTTAACGTTTATAACAAAACCTTAACTATATGTAATGTTTACATACAAACCAAAAGTACAATCTAATAAGGCATGTGTACAAGGTTACAATGCAAAATATATGAATTATATTTCCTCCCAAAACCCTAGTACAACCTGGCAATGCACAACATTCAAAATATGCTTTTTCCCTCCATTTTTTTCTAAGGGATTTCGTACAACCTTTTTAATACATGTTACAAGTCTCCTAAGCATCACATTTAAACATTATTTCCCACCATTTCAGCCCCTACTCGTCCTAAAAACCAAAACCTAACCCGAAAACCCTAAATAACCTGTACACCTTAAACTAGTTTTAAACTAAAACCTAACCTAGCAACTACCCTTCTCTATGATGCACCACATTGCCTACTATCTTGCTAATCACCACCATGATTTACCACCTTCCCTACTACCTTGCTAAGCACCACCATGATTCACCACCTTGCTAGCCTCCTTTTACCTACTTGTCACCACCAAGCAACCACCCACACACCTTAGTTACCACCTAGCTAGCACCCTACCATGTCCATCACCACCTTGGACTCCAAGCAAAACCCTTGGCCACCACTCCAAGTAAACTTAGTCCCTACTCCATCCAACTTGGCCTCTACTCTTTCCTTTACCCTATATATACACGAAACATACACATACTTTCAATTCACCATCAAAACTTCATACTACTTAAAAATCATGATCTAACCAAGCTAAGGAAAATTAAAAAGAAAGTTTACAGCAAGTAGAAGCCAAGAAACAAGAAGAAAGAAGTCTCTTGATTCATTTCTAAAGTTTTCGAGTTGTTTTTACTCATTTCGACCCATTTCACCCATTTCGTATGCTAGTAAGTCCTATAATTCGGTCCATAAGCTCTAGTATCATTATAGATCATGTATAAGCTGTATTTAAGTCACTTTTATAAGCCTTGAACCATAAAACCATTTGTTTGGTTTTCCTAAACCAAACAAAACCCTAATTCGCACCCTAAACCCTAAAAAGCCATAAGCTGATATTACAAGCTATTATTATAAGCTCTTTTATCATTTCTATAAGCTTGAAAACTAATCTTAAAGCCTTAAAACCATCGGGTTAATCTTTTTAAACCAAACGAACCCGTTTTGGATTTTTAAGCTCATAAGCTCTTTTCACAAGCTATAAGCGTGTTAAAACTATTAAACCAAACTTATTTTAGCTTATTATGATAAGCTAAATGCTGCAAAACTGAATTGGATTTGAAAAATACAAAGTATATGGTTTTTGGACTTAAATCGTAAAACATTTCATGCAAAGGGGTATATATTGTAATTTTTGAAAATATTAAACTTTTGGGCCAAAAATGTAAAGTTAAACTTCAGGGGTTTGTTTTGTCATACTTGAAAGTTAAAGGTTTAATGTTTTAAAAATATAATTAAAGGGTTAAATATTTTTATATTAATTATAAAATATATTTAAATATTATAAGACTCGATTTTATTAAAACCCGACACATTTGTCATTATCATTCGCCGATCGAAACACTATAAAATCAATTATGTTATAAATATAACATAATTTATCATCCACTAGTTTTTGAAAAAACTTAAAATGATAAAATCTTATCATTTAATCTATAACTTATCACGTTACTAGGGAGTTTCATGTAAGGGGATTTCATTTTCGTAGACGTTTTGACGAGTTGATGGATTTTCGATTTAAAGTGTCTTAGCTCCTCAAACGTTTACTACATGACCTCTGGATTATGATAGCCCGAACAGTGATACGATATTTTCACAAGTTATCAAACCAAAAACCGTTAAACTTTATGAAATAAAGTTTGTAATATCATCAATCAAACTAAGACTTGACATATTACTCTAGGTTGCGTGACAGCCCCCACTCTACACCGAGCCTCTTTGAATTCACACACTTCTCAAATCCAATCAACGCGAGCGCGCCACACACACACACACACACACACACTAAGCACCCGCGGCGCGTGCGACGCGCGTCTTTAGAGTCGCGATGAGAAGACGAGCGCGCCGCGACACAGATAGTGTCATCAGTCTACACCACTAAACTGAGCCCAACACACTAACCATGATCTATACACTTAATAATTTTTCCTCACCCACTACATCACTCTCTCTCTCTATCCTCATATGATATTTCTCAAGTTTTGTCTATCCACACTCCCCAGAGCACTACTCTCTGAGCAACGCCCACCAACTCCCACGACGCCTCTCTCCACAACCCACACACACACACAACGCGTCAGCGCTACAGCAGACACATGTGCGCGCGAATATTTAGGTACACACTTACGCAATCTATATGGGGGGGGGTCACTCTCTCACCACTCTCTCTGGTTGTAACCACACGTTGATCATCTACTCTAACATCACTATATGCATAACAACCCCCACCCACACCACCCCCTACACGTACCCCAACACTCCTCGACAAGAACACACCCAACCGCATTGGCTTAACTTTGCAAGATTTACCTTTCCAACGAGACGCGTTTGTTCCACACACTAAGTGTACATCACACACCACACACCCTACACAAGCCCCGCACACCCACACCACACAAGAACCAGCGCGGACCGTGTGGGAAGGAGTAGGAGCGCGCACAATTCCCCCTCTTCTCCACTCGCACTTGGACACACACACAGAGCGCATCAATACTTCTCTATATATCTCTATGATTAACATTGTATTCGTAGTCGCGCGCACGCAGATTATCATACGCGACGAGAATGTGAAGTGAGCGAGTAGAGTGAGGCGGAGAGGCTCACCCATTTATCCTACATCTCTCACTCTCATCACACTGAATACACACACTATCTCTACCAGTACTCTCTAGGAGTGAGAATGCCTAGCAAGGTTTGAATCACTGAGAGGACACCACACACACACACACACTCATATCTCTATACAAGAGCAATAAATACTCTCTTGTTCACACGCGCACGTCACGCAAGCACTTGAGCGGAACCCCACCCATCACCACACCTCTTTCTCAACAACGCTTAGACCTCCTATATTATCGCGCAACTAACAAATACGCCTCCCTCACCACTCCGCTCTATAGAGTGTTGCGGCACACTGATCTAATAGAAGATGGGTAACCCTAAAAATTTCAACGTTGTAAAACAGTCTTATTTTTGATATACTGTATGCACTCACTAAATGTTCCAAACGTCTCTTTTTGTAGCATCATTCCACCACATCTAAGAGACAATTACATGATTGTTTGATTTAATGACAAGGTACCCATAACAACAATGCCATATAATAGCGCCTTCCGACATGATACACGCAGATACCTGTGTCCAAACATAAGGATGAGCGCTCGTCTTATAGATAGAGACGAAGATAATATCAACAGAAGCCCCATCTGGTTATATCATAAACAGAACAAGGAGTCTTAAAACCCCAATACTATATGCCCCCTTTTCCACCATCCTAAGTATCCTCCGTCCCTACTACGCATTTCCGAAGAGGAATAGTATGTAAAGTGATACCACCATAAACGACTTCTCAGACATGCCTGATTCTAATTATAAAACATAAACTTATTTCTATAACTCTCACACTGGGAGTATCCTCAGTGAATACTACAAATTTATACAATCTCCCGACTACATCGCACCCACCCTATTTTATCGTCCCATCTGATTACGATGTTGAGTGATGCTTTTTTCCCTACACATAAACCCTTGTCCTGACTATATCCCGGCTTTACCAGACTATTTCCAGCCTCATCGGGACAACAACTCTGTACAACTCTCCTAATCCGTACAGATGATTAATGATCCTTCCACCAGAGGCTATAATCATCCAGAGTCTCTCTTGAAGAGACCGTCAGTCATAACAAATTCCTCACTCTACACCTTTTTCAACGAAGATCCATATAGGCACTCAATGAACTGGCTTTTATTGCACAAGCAGATCACAATGCACTCAGCCTACTTCACCACCCTCCCGCGCGCACCACCCTGAGAGAGCGAGCCCGTACTACTGCACAGCCTCACCACACTCAATCCTATCCCACCACCGACATCTCTGACCTCCTCTACCCTACAACACAGCCCAACCCCTCTCACAATGCGATCTTCCCCTCTCACTCCAACACTTCACCCCAACCACAAACACTATCACACTCTATATCTTTCTTCCTGAAGTATTCTGCCCAGCCCCCACGACCCAACCCACAAACCACCACCCCCCACCCCACACTCGAGAACATCTCAGACTCTCTCTCTCTCTCCTATATCCTCTCCTACTCCCACTCATCCCACTCTCCATCATACACAACACTTCACCCTATCCCCCACGCACCCCCGCGTCCTCACACAAGCTCATAACTTTGAAAGTGTGTGAGAGAGAGAGAAGTGCGATCCCACCACCCTCATAAACCGCTGGCGAGGACCGAGAGCGAGCGCGTGAGCTCAACTAGAAAAGCACCCACCCCACACATCACCCAAACTTAAACACACAGAAGACTAACAGAGTGTCTCAAAATATAATTAGGAGGAGAGCCAAATCTTCTTTATATCTCTATATATATAATGTGATCTTATACTACAACAGTTATCTATCGTGTATCTCACAGCACAGCTGTCAGCACCAGCCGTAATAATCTCTCTCTACGTAAGACCCGCGTTCTACCTCTATCAGTTACAGAGGTAGTTAATTCGACGCGAGAGCGGAGACAGAGTGTAGTGAGTGAGGTGATAGAGCATCCGTAGAGGGATCTCCTACTACTATCTATAATCTCGCATGTAATACTCTCTATATCTATCTATATACTAGCCGTACCTGAAATTTAACGACATAAAGAACGAGACCTCTCGGAGGTAGACAAAAAAAGGTAGCGGTATCTACAGAATTAATTTGGTATCAACACCACACGCATTGACACACACACACAGAAGCTCTAGCTGTGGTATTATGAGATATAATGTATAGGTGTGTGTTTAATTAAGTGGAGTATTTTGTGATTTTTTTCATATGATGAGTTTAGTATCTACCCCTTAATAAAGAATGAACATCAATCACCTAAAATAATCTAGAATTAATCAAAAAAAAGGAGAAATTTATACGCCAAGTTCTCATAAATGTGATTTCTGGAATCATATAATCTGTGCAGTTCTTGGGCCACTAATTGACTGACTCGTCCTTATTAGTATAGTATAAAAATAGGAGCGAGTAAATATATAATATAAATATGTATTAAGGATTAGATCAATAATATGAGAGATAGGCGGTATTTCGTAGCGTGCCTTCCCCACTCTTCTCTCATCTCTCTCTCTAGCCTCTCTCTCCAAAACGACTGCCGAGTCTATGCTCCTCTCACTACAGAATATATCTACACCACGCCGCCCCACGAGAGAGAAGAGCGTGTGAGAAGCTGAGTGAGTGATTGACTCTATCTATATATTTGAGACACACCCTCAGTCCACATCCTCATCTACCACTACCACCTCTCTTCTAAGCCAGCGCAAGCGAGCGCACTCATATCGAGCACAATCATGAACTTACACTCTTATTTGCAATATACATTTCAATCTCATCTCTCTATCTCTCTCTCACACTCACACTCACACCTCTCTAACGTCATTTAACAACAAGTGACTATTTTATACACTCACACACACACACACACACACACACACAGTTCTCTAATTGAACACTAGGAGGTTTAGAGTGGTAGAGAGTTGTGGTGTTATCACACACACGTATTTAACACACACACTAGGGGAGGAAGAGGTGATAATAATATGAGATGAGAGAGTGTGGGTGGCGGGTGATTATAGGAAGGAGGAGAGGATGGTAGTCTGGGGTTGTTCAGGCGATGTATAGGGTTGTAGCGATAGATAGATATAAGTGGGTTTTTAAGGTGTTTAGAGATTCTCTATACTACTCTCACCTCTACACATCACTATTGGGGGGTTTTTTGAGTTTTTTGAATGACGATCTCTATAATTATCTCATCTATAGAAACACTCGTTAAGTTTGACTCTCTATATATGTATAGTGAGAGAGTGAGTGTGAGAGCGATATGAGGTAAACAACATTGTTCTCTCATATGAGTGAATACACTCGAGCGATATCAAAGGAGAGAAAAAAATAAAACACACGATCATCTCCTACGACGAATAATACAGAGAGAGAGAGGAGTGTGTATGATATGCGACGCTGGTGTGGATAGAGTGCGCGCTATAGCGATGAGCACACACACAGTGACAAATATATATATATCTCTCATCTAGATATACGGGTGTTTGGGTGTGAAGATTGATTGAGGAGAATAACAACGCATTTCCTCGGAGAATCGCTACACGGAAATATCTCTAATAATAGCGATCCTGACGGAGTCAATAGAATAGCGAGAGCCGCTATCCTTAGTGAAGCGTCGTAAATAATGAGTGAGGTGTTTGATTGAAGATACTTGTAGAGATAAAAGTGCGAGCGCTGTATAGTCAGTAGATATATTTTTTGTTGAGTGAGTGGGGTTTTGGTTTTGTAGGGGGTATTTTATGTTTTTGGTTAGTAGTACTGAGATGTCTACATGTGAAAATGAGAGTAATAGAGTATGGGGGGAGTGAGATATCATGATCACTATTCTATTTTGGATTCACAGAGAGCAGAGTAGAGAAAGGGAGAGTGCGAGTGTCGTCTAGCAGGGGTTGTTACAGCGAATAATTACAATATCGGATAGTAGAAGTAGAAGATGTGCTTAAAAATTTTATAATACTCTTTAAAATATTAGTATTATCCATAAAAATAACACCAAAAGATGTGAGTTAACTAGCTATAGCCGAGATATCGAATATAGCGTCTCTCATTATCATTACACACACACAACAGTTTCACATATATCTTGTTGGGAATGTTTTTGTGGATTGTTTTGTTGGGGGATTTGTAGAGATTTATTTATAATTTTATTAGGGTGGGGAGTGTGAAGTGTTGGAGAGAAGCGAGTTTGTGGTGAGAGCGTGTGTCATCAATTCTAGAGATATGTACTTATCTCTAATATCCTTCTCAACCTTATATTGAAGCGAAAAAACCTTAGATATCTATAACTTTAACACATTGACAACTTAAACATTGATTTTATAAACTGAGTGTGTGAGTTTTGAATTTAGAGATGTGCTAGTGTTAGATGATTGTGGGTCTTTTTGGGGGAGTGTGAGCTGATGTGGTATTAGTGGGGGCTGAGTGGCGAAGAGCGGTGTGTGCTGGTATATATAATTATTAGTGGATATGAAGAAGCTGTTCTATTTTCTAATAGACTTTCTAATTGTCTATCTGAGAGACTAAATATACATTACTAGACATATATACTCAAATAAAAGTGTCCACAAATTCTGCAACTGTATAATTCTCTTCCTTATTTATTCATTTAGTGTTAGAATATATTAAAAATTTAGTCACACATCTCAACATACCCATAGAGATATATATCGCTGAGTTAGGTCTATGATGAAGACACATCTCTTAATCTGCTGAATTTGCGCTCCTACTACAGTACATTAACTGACATCTATCTAAGAGCGAGAAAGGACTTATATAGTCCTATTTACATACATCTTTAGAAGACAGCGTAAGGAATCTACTCTAATGCGCCATTACTTCATTTCTAACTACATAATCTCACTATCTCTCTATTAGTATTGGGTGTAGTTTATTTGTTTGGTATTTTAGGGTAAGTAGATGGTATAGGTTTTATTATATTTTGATTGGATGTTTTAGGGTTTAAGTTGATTTGTTGATTGGGTTAAGGAATGGGATCTAAGTATTAATAGTGTGTTTTATTTAGGTTTTATTAGGGTTTAGTTTTTAAGGTTTTTATTGGGTTTTATAGGTTTTTGAGGGGTTGTTGATTGGTTTAAATTTGGGGGTAAGGGGGTTTAGATAGGTTAAAGTTAAATTTATATAAGGTTGGGGGTTTTTAAAATAGGGTTTAGTGGGTTAGGTGGGTTATTTTGGGGTTTTTATTTGGGTTATATGGTGGTTTATTTTGTTATTTGTTTTATTTTGTATAGTTTTGTTATTTTTTATTGTTATGGTTTTATTGGTTAGATGGGTTTTGTTTTTTATTTTATTTTTAGGGTTATGGTGTATGTTTATTGTTATGTGTTATTATTTATTAATTTCTTGGTGTGATTTAATTTATTTAATTTATAATGTATAATTAGTGTTTTGGTTTTAGAAATTGTTGGAGATATAGGTGGGATTGTTGTTACAGAAATTGATAGTTAAAACTTAATTGAGGCTTAATGATTTGAATAAATTGAATTAATTGGGAAAATAAGAAAGTAGTTTTAGTTAAAGTGTTTTGTTGTATTTTTGTTTTTTTAGATAGAAATGAAAACAAGTGTTTATATAAGCTTTCAATGGTTCAAAAGCTTATACAAGAGCTTAAAAAAATAGTATTTAAAAGACAATTAAATTTAAATGACAATATTTAAAGGAAAGCTAAAAATTTCATTAATTTGAAAAAAAGATTACAATGCAATAATTTAAATGACAGAAAAATTAAATGACAAGTAATTAAAGGACAGTATTAAAATTGGACAAACTTTGTTAATATAAGACTGGACTTAACAAAATTCGACAAGGAAACAATGAACTACACTAGCCTATATTTATACTAAGTCTTGGTCTTCACTTCTTGTGTTTCTTCTGTGAGAGAGCTCAAGATGTGTGTTTCTTGTATGAGTTAAATGCAAGTCATCTCCAAGCCCTTAAATTTGCTGTGCCCTCAATCCATATGATCAATACCCTTGATTTTTCTGTTCATTGGTCTTTTGCCTAATAGAATGGTGTAGGATTGCCAACATGGCATTGACTTCTTGGGGGTGGGGTTTAAGGGAAAGTGATGGTTTTTTTACGGTGTGAACAGTAAACGAGGTAGGAAAGTAACAGGGAAGGGATGATGAATAGTGCCACATGTTTGGCGGGAAAGTGATTTACTCTATGGGGTGCAGGGTATAAGTTTTGAGTTTTGACAGATTAGGCCCTTCTGTTTGATAAGTGGTATTGCAATTTCAGTCCTTGTGGTGTTATAATTTTTGAGGACTTGGACGCAGGATTAAGCCTTCTCACTTTAAATGGTGTTGTTGCAAAGTTAGTCCGTTTAAGTAACGGGTGTTAACGTGAAAAAGAGTTATTCTACTGGGGCTAAACGTGTTGGGGTGATTGAGCCTCATATTGGCTGTTTGGGCCACGTTTATTTTAAAAGGATTTTGGGCTTATTTGGCTTATAAGGCTTATAAGTCTTGGTGAAAATACCTTAATGGGCTGACCCGGCCCATTAGATGGGTACGGGTGGGCCCATTAAGTATTTCTTCGATATCGGCTCGGCTTTGACTTTTGACTTCGTCGGGGTTGACTTTGACTTTGACTTTTTTACACTCTTTCATTTCGTGTTTGGTTTTGTCTGTTTTGGCTTGATTTTTTTGTTCTTTTGTCGGATATCCGTTTCATGCACAATATAAGTGAAAACATACAAATACAATGTATTTTTGGTCATTTAATTCCTGTTTTAAATGAACAAATAGATATGGTGTAAGTAGATATTGCCTTGTCCTCTGAAACGCATTGCTACAAGTAAACACTTAAGAAAACTAAGACTCTCATCCACACCTCGACAATAACCTCGAAAAGTAGACAAAGTGTTCATCCAAAGAGAATTAAAAATCAATAGCCTTCGCAAAAGCCCGTTTATTTACCATTTTTTTAAATATTCACACTTATTTCCCACACATATTTTTGGTATTTTTTCCTTTTTTCTCATTATTTTGTACTTTTCATATTAAGCAATAACTAACATGTTTGTACTTTTCGTTATTTTATACACATTTAGGGATCATAGAACAAGAAACATTTCAATCCAAAACTGCCCCGAAATAGGATAAATTCATCGTATCACCGACTTTTCACCTTATTCCAACACCAAGATTAAACGCAATCAACCGTTAAATATAAGTTTAAGATGCTAACACTACTCATATTGTAACTGTGAACATTTCACTCTCCGACAATTAATATATATTAGGTGAATGTGCATTTCGAATTTCAACATGGATCATACGTTTTGCACAAATTCTATGCTTCACGTTCCAAACAATCCCAACACTTAATGAGTTTGAAGGCGAGATCATCCCATGTAGCGACTTTCGTCTCGGCACATCCCAACCTTGCGGCTAAGTGATCAGGCTTTTGACACCCCACAAAGACTAGTATCGGGACTCACGGACCTTTGCTTTTGAACTAAGTCTATTTAGAAAGAAAAATCACAATTACAACAAGTTATCAATGGATAGACTTAGTTCAAAAACCATATTATGGAATTTAAGAAAAAGAGATTGTACCCTATCTTTATGTAATTCACGTTACAACACTTAATATAATTACACAACCGTTAAATTGATGAAATCCTTCGACCTTTTCTAGAAGGCTGCAACCTCGGTTTGTGAGCCGGGCAGATGCCATCAAACTCTTTCATTCTCGGATAATTACTATGTGCCTTATTTAGAAGACTGCAACATCGGTTGTGAGCCGAAAAGAGAGAGTCAAGTAAACTCGTTTATTAGCTCCAGCAGTTTAAATTTATTACTCATCATTTTTTTTTCATTTTTTGCCCATTTTTTGTTATATAATACCAAGATTTAAAGAAAAATTTTCTTTTTAGAAAAAATTAAGTGATAATAATTAGAACTACAAATTAATTGAGATATCACCAGTAATTCAAAAATTGTGATTTAAGTTTAAGTTTTCCAAAATAGCACGTATATTAGTCCCCGGTTAAGAAGCTTATTGGGAGAGAAAAGCACACAAACTACACTTATGAGCTCTTAAGATTTCCAACTAATCCTTGTTTAGCATCTAACTCATAATTAACTTTATCATTTTTCGTTCTTCGCAAATTTAAAATCTTTAATAAAAAGATCCGCGAATGCTTAGTCTAAAAGTTAAGGAACAAGCTAGAGCTCAACACGCTCGATCGAGTCAAAATTTATTCTTATTCTACCCAGCAGGAAAGTCAAAATTATGACAAAACACTTATTTTATTTTTGAAATTTTTTAAATTTTTTCATTTTTTTGGTATTTTGGTGGTAAAAACGGGATTACGTGAAAACAACGGCTGCAGGCACAATCAAATCGATAGATCCCCCCATACTAAGAACGTAAAGCATTGTCCATCACGTGTTTTACGAAGGGGTCCTCTAAACGTATGTCTAAGGCCAGTTTATTAAGTTGATCAAAGATAAACTTTAGTCGTAAGATAGCATAGAGTTGGATTCTAAAATGAAGCTGAGGATTTGAAGCTCTAGTGAACGAAGGAAAAAAACCACGAGCACGAGAGACTTCAAAAATCCGGGACAATCCTGGACATACAATCACAAAACACGGAAAATGGAAGAGGCGAGCCTCTCACACAACACACTTATTCATTACTACTATTATAATTATATAAGGATAAGCATGGGTTGCCACCCACGAAGCGCTTGTTTAAGGTCACTTAGCTTGACCCGATCCCCCATACTTGAACTGGTCAAGGGGGATAGAAATGGAGACACGGAACATCCAAAACACGGATGTCCTCTCCATAAGAGCAAGAAAAATCTCCATCGGGCTTTCAAAAATTTTAATGACTTTGAAAGCTTTAGGGCCCCGATGAGATAATTCCGGGAGAAGAGAAGTATGAACTCCTTTAGAAGTTAGAATCCCGGGGTTGAAAACTTTTTCCTCATTTTCGGATGAAAACGAGAGTAGAGTTTCAGACCCGGGAACTTCTTTGTGGAAAGGAAGTTCATAAAGAGGAGGATAAAAATCCTCAAGAATTAAAGAAGCATTAAATAACTTATTTACATTCTTTTCCATTGTTGCATGATTGGTGACTTCAAAATGGTTCTCATGAATGAGTATGCCTGGATTAAATACCTTGTCCTCGTTGTTGGTTGAAGACAAAGTATCAACCTCGGAAAAATCCTTATAAAAAACCAAGTCACACTCGAGGGAAGGAAGGAACTCACTTGATCTAGGGGATCAAGATTCATCAATCCAGAGTTTAGAACTCTTTGAATTTTTATCTTCCTTGGAAGTCAAATGAATCATCATAAACATCATCATTATCAGACTCAAGTTCAACAAGATCATCATCGATATGATCATATAATGGTGGAGATGAATAATCAAGAGTATGTTCATCGGTGAACATCTCGGGAATGGTATCAACAAGATTGTTATTAGGATTTGCAAGATACCCTCCTCAACCAAATCCTCTAGAATAAATCAACTTTCCTTGGTAGGACATTGTTTAAGCATAATTCTATTTCTCTAAGATTGGATTCGATATCAAAAGGAAGATCATCATTTCCCGGTGGAAATGTAATAAGAGCGAGTTCATCGGCGAACTCCTCGAGTAAAAGGTCGACAGGATCATCATTTCCCGGTGGAAATGAATCACTTGCGAAATGAATCACTTGCGAGATAAGCTTCGAATTCTTCCCAAATTAACTCACTTTCTTCGAAGGAAGTAATTGTGAGGAAGGAAGAGAGACTTGTCACGGTTCTGAAATGAGAGTGGGATTGACACTCAATGGATTGATAACATTCGGTGAAGTTAAATCGGTATGAGAAGAAAAAGTAGGATTGCCACTTTGATGATTTGTTATCTTTTCATTTGTAAACAAGTCCTCAAGATAATCTTTATGAGAGACATTGTAGATGTCAATCATATTGATTGTTTCTTTTTGAGGCTTGTTAGAATAGCTTAAAGTATCATATCTCATACTCAAGATTAATCTTTCGTCACCGTCATGGAGAATCATTTCTTCTCCGTGAACGTTAATCAAAGCACGACCGGTCCGTATGAAAGGTCTTCCCAAGATGAAGGGGACACGAGGATCGCTTTCATAATCAACGATGACAAAATTGGCTAGGAACGTGAATCTTCTAACCGGAACAAAGACATCTCTTGCAATTCAAAAACCGGAGTACAAATCTCCCGGTTAGCAAGTTCAAGGGTCATTTAGGTAGAAATAAGCTCGGGTAAACCTAACTTTTTCCATACCGAGAGTGGCATCAATTTGATGCTAGCACCTAGATCGGCTAGGGCTTTGTACTTGAGCTCACTAAAACCACACAGAATGAGAAATTTCCCAGGGTCTCCTAGTTTCTCGGGTAACTTCTTAAGGATAACCGCTGAGCAATTTTCATTAAGGGGTGTGTTTGCCAGCTCTAAAAGTTTCTCTTTATTGGAAAGGAGACTTTTAAGCATCTTTTATAGGTAATTTCGGGGATGAAGAATCAAGCATCGGCAAGAGAGATATTGATATGAAGTTGTTTGAACATTTGCCAAAATTTGTGAATTTGGACTTCATCTTTCTCTTGCCCTTTTTCTTGGTTCATTATTGAAGGATAAGGGATATGAGGATGACGAGGATCCCTTTGGTGCACCATATAATTTCTTTATGAAGGAGGTTTAGCTTTTTGGACAAGAGGAGGTGGGACCTTAATGGTATACTCGGCGAGTTCCGGGTCTGTTAAAGTCTCCTCTACACGTTCATCCTCCTCCGGATTAATGAATGGAGGAGGCATAGGAACGAAAGGTCCATCAAGAACAAGACCACTTCGAGTGGTAATGGCTTTCAATTCACCTTTCGGGTTAGCAATGGTGTTGCTAGGGAGAGATCCCGTACCCGAAGTAGAAGCGGTGTTCATTTGGAAAAAGCTAGCCATCATATTCTTAAGCTCATTGGTTTGGTTTGACATTGAAGCTTGAATCGAAGTTTGCATTTCATTTCTTAACTCATTTTTCACATTGTTAATTTGAGCTTGCATGGCTTTTATATTAACATCATTTATCTTCTTAATTTTCTCCAACTCACTTAAAGGTACAACTTGATTTTGTTGAGTTGGAGCTTGATAAGATGTATCTTGATTAAAATTGTTTCCTCGATTATATCCTTGAGGTTGGCTAAACCGGTTTTGATTATTTTGCACATTTGATTGAGCAAAACCCGGTGGTCTAGTTTGATTAGCCACATCGAATAGGACTATAACCGCAATACCCTGATTGTAGTTAATCCCGCGGCAGCGAAACCCGTAATCCTTATGAATATTATCCTGAAATTTCTAAAAGTGTTGCCATCGGCGGCGAGACACTGATAATACGGATGAGCACCACCGCAAGTAACACAAATTTCCTCAACGGATTTTACAGAAGCTGGAGGTGAGGTTGCTTGAAATTATTTAAGAATAACGGTCATGGCGGTAGTCACAACACTTGTTTGCTGATTTACTGCATGAGTAAGTTTGGCTATCTCGGAGGAAGAAGAAGAATTAACATCACTTGATTTCACTTGAGAAACAATCGATTTGTTTCGTGAATTGTGACCTATAAATTTGTTTCGATAATCGTCAACACATCTTCAGATACTTCTTTCCAAAAGATTAACCACCTAGCGGCGAGAAATCAAAGAATATTGGTCGGTTGGGTTTTAAGGCATGTAGAAAGGTATCGGAAGTTGGTGCAATTCGGTAAAACCATCATGAGTGCATGCCGAAGGAGATACTTTGAAAACGGTCCCATCCTCATGAAAAGATTCACACAAAACTGTCAAGTTGGAAATTTCATTTCAGAGATATGTCGATATTGAGGAAGCGAAAGAATTCATTGATGAATTGGAAACAAGATCTTCCAAGTTGAAATAGAAACGGGGGGTTCTTTTTCGAGCCAACGACGGGCTGCCCCCGCAAGAGAGAATGGAAAAAGCATAAGCTTAATCGCTGAATTAGGCACATCCTTGTATTTTATTGTGGAAGTTATTTTGTTAAACCAACGAATGTGATCATGAGGATTGTCTTTCTCAAGTCCGAAGAATTGGTCCGAAGTCATCATTTAAAGGAAACTATGCTTAGCTCTTTGCTCAGCAATGAATTGGTGAGAACAACAATGCCTCCGCATATAACCCTCGGTGGGTGCACGGAGTAATTCCGCCAAGTACTTGATCGTGCCATCGTAACATGGGAAGGAGCCTTGAATTTCAATAGAGGTTTCTATTCGAGATTACTAGTTGCTTATGAACGTTCTCGGTTACGACATATCGGATGTGAAGTAGTTAGGATTAAGAGAAAGAATCACCAACTAGATTCGAAGAAGAGCGAGTGCGCATGCACTAAAAACAAGAACAACACAATATTTTTGGTAACCGGATGTTAAAAGTCCACGGTAGCTCTTTAAACTACGCACAAGAGAGCGGAAGGAATTAGCACGCCGAAGCGATTTAAAAGCGTTCTTCCTTTCTTTTGGGGACGATTTTCTCTTGGATCAAAGTTCCCGCCTTATAATACCTCACTTATAGTTTTGTAATCTCAAAGTTTTGCACCCGATATAACGATTAACACACGATTTGTTCTTTGTTTGGTCTTCATCAATTTTTTGTATTTTTCAATACTTTAGGAAAGTAATGTTGGTTAATTTTTTTTTAATTTTTAATAATAAGAAAAAATTCACAAACGGAAAATGATAACTTCACGAGGAAGGGTCTTCAAAAACTAATCTTTAAACGTAGACACGAAAATCGCACACACCTCCCCGGCAGCGGCGCAAAAAATAAATTTGGGTCCATTTTAGTATATAAAAATAAAATTAAACAATATAATATAAATACGTAATAAGGATAAGATCAATAATAAGAGAGATAAGTATTCTGTGGGCTTCTAGAAAATTGCTTTTAACCAAAGCAAAATCCAAAAACTCCCGAGTCGTTCTCCCAACGAGACGTGAATTGAAAATCGGTTACGTTTGTGATCGCGTTATTTGAATGGTTCAAGATTTGATTTGGGATTTCTATTTCTAATAATAATAAGAAAAGAAAAGTAAGAAAACCCCAAAAACGAAAGCAATTAAAACTTAAAACCTAAAAACACGATAACGGGACCAAATCTCGTTCTTTAAAAATCGAAATTTTAAAAATTTAACCCTACAAAGGCAAACTTAATCTTCCTAGGTGCTAAATGATAAAAGAAAAGTTTCTAAAAAAGAATTATATATTTTTGATTTTTTAATATTTTTTTATGATTTAAAAACAGTTTTAAAAAGAAAAATTAATAAAAAAATACTAAACAATTTTGGAAAAATCTGAAAAAAATGTGAAAAGTACTTTGAAAGGTGTTGGATTAAAGAAAAATAAAAAGGACTTACCATCTTATTGGAATAAGCTGGTATTAAGCCGAAAAGGCTTATGGACTTATTGGGCTAAAACAGGGTTAAAAGAATAATGTTTGCAAAGATAGCAGAGTGGCTACTATCTGGAGGACTACGGTGGTTAGTGGGTGTGTTTGTGTGGCCGAGTGTGGTGATTAATAGGGTAGATCCAATGGTCGAATCCTTGTGGCCTACCTTGTTGGAAATATTTTTTTTACTTTTCTTTTTTGCACACTTATAAAACACAAAAAAATAAGCTAGTTTAAAAAAATCGTACCTTTTACTACAATAACTTTCAAACATTAAGCTAAGAAATTAAGCTGAAAAAGTGACAGTTTTGATTTTTTATACTAAGTCCTAAAAGGCTAATCTGTTTGCTCTTTTAAAACACAAATAAGCTAAGAAAAATACAAGATAAGCAAAAACAGATATCAACCTACACCTAATAAGCAAATTCAAACAAAAATAAGCAAAGAAAAACATACAGATAAGCTAAAATAGGCAAATAAGCAAATGGGCTAATCACTGCATACAAACAGCCTAAGGGACAACTTTTAGGTTTATTTTTAAGCCATAAGATGGAAACTTATGGCTTAATGAGTTATATGTGCCCTTAAAAGCCAGCTTCTAAACTACAAGAATCATCAATTTAAACACAGTTTGAAAATCAAATAAGCTAGGAAAAGGTCAATTGAAAAGTGCTTGTTGGCTTAGTACATGCTGAGTGTTGGTTTTCTTTAAAAACAACTAGGCTATGCAGCCTATAAAATAAGCTAGAAAAATAAGTCTTAAATGAAAAATAAGTTAAAACAGATGGAGCTTGACCTCCAATGAGCTTATGCTTAAAAATTCAAATACTAAAGATAATTTTAACTAAGTCAAAATTGAAAATGAAAAAGGCTTTTGACTAGAAAATTGACTTGACAGATTTATACTAAAACAAAGGTAAATTACAAAGACCTTTATCTACTACATCTGACACTTAAAAGCAACACAAAATCAAGTCATAAAAGCTGGTTTTGAAAAGTCCTAATCAAATAAGCAATGTTAACCTGTTCTGTCACTACAGATTCAACCACTTAGTAAAAAAACTTAAAAACAACTTTTAAACTTAAAAACCTTGAAAAACAGATTGAAAACAACTTAAAAATGCTTGTATAAGTTGGCAAGGTGACCCAATGGTTTTTAAACTTGTTTTGACCCACTTTAACCCCTTAACCCAAACACCCCTTTAAGTTTTTAAAAACTAATTTTAAGCTGATTTAGACTAATTTAAGCAAAAGGGTTTGAAACAATTGTGTAACAAAGTAAGTTTAAGCAAAATAAGCAATAAGACAAAAGCAATAGGACACCAAAATAAGCAAATAAGCTAATAAGCATGTTAAAAGCGAATTAAAATGCAGTTAAAATAAAAACTAAACAAAACGAACTTGTAAAGCATTCTAAAACAGATACAATAAAGCCATATAACATAACATAACTATCTCAAGCATCAAATAAGCAAGAAACTAAGCCATGAACGTAATTAAGCAAAAATTGAAACAATCGAATAAAATGGAAACTCACAAGGTACCACACAGCTTTTGGCTAAGGGAATATGCTCCAAATCAGGCTTACCTTCCAACCATATGCTTCCACGGAAGCTCTAACCCAAGGCAACCATGATTTCCTTGCACCCTTTCCTTTTTTTTGACAATTTCTTTTTTGTGATTTTTATTTTTTAGACAGAAATTGAAAACAAGTGTATTAATAAGCATTCAAATGGTCAAAAGCTAATCACAATAGCTAAAAAATCACAGTATTCTAAAAACAATTTAAACTTAAATGGACAATATTCTAAAGTGAAACTGAAAATTCTTTCATTAACTTGAAAAAAGGATTACAATGCAATAATTTAAATGACAGAAAAATTAAATGACAATTAATTAAAGGACAGTATTAAAATTGGACAAACTTTGTTAATACAAGACTGGACTTAACAAAATTCGACAAGGAAACAATGAACTACACTAGCCTATATTTATACTAAGTCTTGGTCTTCACTTCTTGTGTTTCTTCTGTGAGAGAGCTCAAGATATGTGTTTCTTGTGTGAGTAGAATTGCCAAGTCCATCTCAGCCCTTAAGTTATTGCTTGTGTGCCCATTCCATATGACATAACCCTTGATTTCTTGTCATTGTCTTCAGTCCAATAAATGTGTGTATAATTGCCAACATGGGCATTTGACTTCTTGGGATGATGGTTTTGAGGAATAAGATTGATGGTTTTTTTACGGTGTGAACAGTAAACGAGGTAGGAAAGTAACAGGGAAGGGATGATGAATAGTGCCAAATGTTTGGCGGGAAAGTGATTTGATATGGGGTGCATGGTATAAGTTTTGAGTTTTGACAGATTAGGCCCTTCTGTTTGATAAGTGGTATTGCAATTTCAGTCCTTGTGGTGTTATAATTTTTGAGGACTTGGCAGTTAAAAGAAGCACTTCATATTTATAAGGTGTTATGTTGCAAAGTAGTTCCTCTTGGACCTAACGTAGTTAAGGGGAAAAGAAGTATATATATGGCTAATCGGTGTAATCTTGGGTGATTTGGGCCACGTATTGCAGTATTGGCCACGTATATTTTAAAAGGACTTTCTTTGGGTCTTATTAGCTTATCTAAGGCTTATAAGTCTTGGTGAAAATACCTTAATGGGCTGACCCGGCCCATTAGATGGGTACGGGTGGGCCCATTAAGTTTTTTCTTTCTTCTTCCTATCTGGCTATCAACAGGCTTTTTATCTCTCTGCTCTTACGGAATATCTGGAGCTTCGTCCCTCGGCGATGCTATTACCTCTTAATACATTTCTTAGTGAATACGCTTTAAGGAACAGGAAATGTACTAAGACAGTGAATCAGTCCCTCGGTCCGTTACGGGTTAGGACTTTCAGCTTGCTTCTTAACGGCATCGACAATGTTTCGTTTTCAGTAGCTTTCACTAAGCATTTGTCGGCCTTCGGCTTTGACTTTTTGACTTCATCAAGGGTTGACTTTGACTTTACTTTTTCCACACACTCTTTCAATTCGGTGCATGGTTTTTGTCACGTTTTGGCTTATTTTTTTGTTCTTTTGTCAATATCCGTTAATCTGCCAATTTAAGTGAAAACATACAATACACACATTGAATTCTTTTGGTACGTATTTGGTCATTTAATCTCTGGATTTAACAATTGAAAATGACGTGTAATTAAGCACAACCATTTGACAGTCAAGGAATATCACGTTGACACTCGCCAAGATTGAAGCAGTTAAGAATTAGCCATCTCCTATACCACAACCCACAGCAGTACAACCAAATTCTTGAGGACGTCGCCGGCTAATATCATAGATTATCAAAGATTTTCAAAGATGTGCAAAGTCTGACTGAATTAACCCAAAACACAAGAAGTATAATGTCCCGGGGAGAAAACCAAGAGTCAGCCTTTCAACTGCTAAAACAAAAATTGTGTGAAGCTCCAATCTTAGCATTACCAGAAGGAAACGATGACTTGGTCATTTATTGTGATGCATCACATCAAGGTTTGGGAGCAGTGTTCATGCAAAGAGAAAAAGTTATTGCATATGCATCCCGACAACTCAAGCCTAATGAACCGAAAATAATACCCACAAAAAACACTGACCCTCGAATTTGGAGCAGTAATGTTCGTTCTTAAAATTTGGAGACACTATCTGTATGGCACAAAGTATATTGTGTTCACTGATCATAAAAGTCTTCAACATATCCTTGATCAGAAAAAATTGAACATGAGACAAACGGTGCTCTGTTTGGTTAAATTGCTTCATAGGGAGAGCGCGATTGTGGAGAATCGCAACATCCCTGGAAAGGAAAATGTTTTAGGGCGGCGGAGGGAGGAGTCGTCAGAGGCGGAGTGGGGGGGCCACAAGGAAACACACACTCCTCTCTCTCCTACCGAGTTAGGGCATTAGTCATGACCCTTCACCCAAAATTACTATCACAAATCCTCGAAGCTAAACTGAGGCAATCAAGAAGAGAACATCAAAGCTGAGAACCTACGAGTAATGGACAAAGCATTTGAAGTACGTCTTGATGGATAACCGCGATGTAACAAAATCAGAAGTTGTTACCACTCTTTTGGTATTTGAGGGACTAATCTGAAGAAATCCCTATAAATCAAAGTATTCCATTCACATAGCCACAGAGGTTCTGACAAAATGTATACACGATCTAAAGAAACTCTAATTTTTTTGGGTAGCCTAACATGAAGGCGATCATCGTATAGCGACGGAGTGTGGGAAGTGTCCAGTGTCTTACATGCCTAGAGTTTAAAGCAGAAATTCAGAAGCCATCTGGCTTACTAATACAACCAGAAATTCCTACATGGAAATGGGAAAAAATAATGATGGACTTCGTTACAAAACTACCCAAAACGTCAAACAGACATAACACAATTTGGGTCATTATAGACCGCCTTACCAAATCAGCACATTTTATCCCTACCAGAGAAACGAATATCTATTGGAGAAGCGCCTTAGAGCAAGGGTTGTTTAATAAAGGAAAATTTAGGTTTCACGACATGGAGTGCCGATATCCATCATCTTGGATCATGACAGTCATTTTACATCTAGATTCTGGTAGTCAATGCAGAAGGCTTTGGGTACTCAATTAGATATGAGTACAGCATATCATCCCGAGACTGATGGACAAAGTAAAAGAACCATACAAACACGCGAAGACATGCTTCGAGACTGTGTTATTGATGTTTGGAGAAAAGGGAATGGGAAAGACACTTAAAAACTGGTAATTTTTCTTACATAAACAAGTTACCAGGCCATATAAGGGCAAAGCAAAATTTGAGCATCTTTATGGGTTAGAAAGTTGGTCGTAGTCACTCTGTCTGCTGGGCCGAAGTTAAGATGTCCAATCTCACGGGACCAGAGATAATCATGAAACCACTAAAAAGATAGTAAACAAATCCGACAAACGCTTGCAAGCTGTCAAGAGACCGGACAAAGGAGTTATTCAATGTAAGGCAAAGCCTTTGAATTCCAAGTTAAGATCGTGTTATGTTGAAAGTGTGCACCGTCACAAAGGGTGTCCATCCTAATTTGGAAAAAAAAAAAGCAAGGAAAGCTTAACCCCTGGTACATTGGACCATTTAAGATCCTTAAAAGGGTCGGCCTAGTGGCATACACACTTGAGCTTCCTGAAGAACTCAGTAATGTCCATAGTACCTTATTTTTCCACATTTCTAATTTAAAGAAATGCTTATCTGATGAATCCCTCATCATTCCAATGAAAGAGCTTCGGCTCGATGACAAACTCAACTTTGTGGAAGAACCAATAAAACATATGGATCGTGAAGTCAAGCAACTAAAATAAAGTCGTATTCCTATAGTCAAATTAATATGGAACTTTTAAAAGAGGACCAGAATTTATGTGGAACCGAAGATCAAATCCGTTCCCAATATCCCATCTATTTTCAAACATCACTCCATCATCCAACTAAATCTCGGGACGAGATTTCTTTTAAGGTTGGGAGACTATAACAACCCACAATTTTTCTCTATGTAATTATCCATCTATTAAATTAGATGTAATTCCTTAATGTGAACTTTCCATGATCTATTAAATTAGATGCAACCATTTTTCATGGAAGATTTTTTTCTTTTATTTCCATCTTAATGCAACGTAACTTGACATAACAAAAGTAAACGTGCTCACGGCAAAACCTTACCAATGACCAATTCCACAATGTTTATAGCAGTAAACATTATAATATGTCAAGCAATATGTTTTAATCACCATACATTATCTATTTAACGTACTTTCCATAACGTTATATCAAAACGGACTTTAAACGTTAACGTTTATAACAAAACCTTAACTATATGTAATGTTTACATACAAACCAAAAGTACAATCTAATAAGGCATGTGTACAAGGTTACAATGCAAAATATTTGAATTATATTTCCCCCCAAAACCCTAGTACAACTCTCTAAGTAGAACCCGGCAATGCACAACATTCAAAATATGCTTTTTCCCTCCATTTTTTCTAAGGGATTTCGTACAACCTTTTTAATACATGTTACAAGTCTCCTAAACATCACATTTAAAACATTATATCTCCCAACATCTTTCACGTCCCCTAACTCACCTAAAACACCAAAACCTAACCCAAAACCCTAAATAACCTGTACACCTTAAACCTATTTTTAAACTAAAAACCTAACCTACAACCTACCCTTCTTCTATGATAGCTCCACATTGCCCTACTATCTTGCTAATCACCACCAAGATTTACCACCTTACCCTACTTCCTGCTAAGCACGCAAACCATGATTCACCATCCTGCTAGCCTCCTTTTACCTACTGTCACCAAAAACCAAGCAACCACCACACATCTTGGTTTACCACCTCAGCACCCCTAACCAGGTCCCCATCACCACCTATTGGACTCCAAGCACAAACACCCTTGGCCACCACATCCAAGTACAACTTAGTCCCATACTCCATCTAACTTGGCCTCTACTCTTTCCTTTACCCTATATATACACGAAACATACACATACTTTCAATTCACCATCAAAACTTCATACTACTTAAAAATCATGATCTAACCAAGCTATGGAAAATTAAAAAGAAAGTTTACAGCAAGTAGAAGCCAAGAAACAAGAAGAAAGAAGTCTCTTGATTCATTTCTAAAAAAGTTTTTCAGTTTGTTTTTTACACTACTATTTCGGACCCATTTCACCCCCATTATTCGTATGCTAGTAAAGTCCTATATTCGTCATTCAGCTCTAGTATCATTATAGATCATGCGTAAAGCCTTTATTTAAGTATCACTTGTATAAGCCTGCTACCAATAAAACCAATTGTTTGGTTCTTTCCTAAAACCAAACAAAAACTAATTCCACCTAATCCCAAAAAAGGCAAAGGCCCCCCCCCCTTCATATTTTTGGGTATTTAAGCTATTATTAATAAGCTCTTTATCATTTTCTATACAGCTTGAAAACTAATCCTTAAAGCCTTAAAACCATCGGGTTAATACTTTTTAAACGCAAACAACCCGGTTTGGATTTTAAAGCTCATAAGCTCTTTCACAAGCATAAGCGTGTTAAAACTATAAACCAAACTATTATTAGCTTATAATGATAAGCCTACAAATTGCTGCAAAAACTCTGAATTGGATTTGAAAATACAAAAGATATAGGTAATCTTTGGACTTAAATTCGTAAAACAATTCATGCAACGGGGTATATATTTTAATTTTTTGAAAATTTAACTTTTGGGCCCAAAAATGTAAAGTTAAAAACTTCAGGATTGAGTTTTGTCATACTTGAAAGTTAAAGGTTTAATGTTTATAAAACAATATAATTTAAAGGGTTAAATTTTGTAAACTTAATATATACCAAGGGTCTATATGACATTTACATATTCTCACAACAGGTATAAAATGGTAATATTTTTAAACATAATTATAAAAATATTATTTTTAAAATAATATAAGACTACAAATTTTTATTAAAAACCTGACACATTGTCTTATACATTCCGTCGACGCGAAACACTATAAAATCAATTATGTTATAAATATAACATAATTTATCATCCACTAGCTTTTGAAGAAACTTAAAATGATAAAATCTTATCATTTAATCTATAACGTATCATGTTACTAGGGAGTTTCATGTAAGGGTATTTCATTTGGGTAGACGTTTTGACTAGTTGATGGATTTACGATTTAAAGTGTCCTAGCTCCTCAAACGTTTACTACATGACCTCTGGATTATGATAGCCCGAACAGTGATACGATATTTTCACAAGTTATCAAACCAAAAACCGTTAAACTTTATGAAATAAAGTTTGTAATATCATCAATCAAACTAAGACTTGACATATTACTCCAGGTTGCGTAAAGAGGCGTTACTCCCATGTTGAAATTAAAATTTCACATCAATCAAAACTATAACCTTATCAAGGTGAGTTCATAGCCTCGCATTTCAATCTTTTGAATATTTTATAAACCCGCGATGGGGATACATGCTATAAACCATGAATACAAGTATTTTTCAACTGTATGCTATCCTGATATATTATTTCCTAAGTTTGCCTTTACTGCCAATATTTTGTAATCATGAACCATTAGTCACTTGCGAGTGAATGCGAATATTGTGGATAGATCTATTGGGGGTGACGATTCCCATTGGTGTACCCGTACATGGGGTAACCAAACACACTATATTTGAGAACCATGGGTAACTTTGGCAAGTTACCTTTCCACGAGGACATTTGTTCCTCACTAATGTCACTGAGGTGATTTCCATGTTAATGTTTGGTTGCATGAGCTTAGGGCAACAATACTGTTTTCCATGATAATTGTATTCGTTGCAATTATTACCACTTATGATGACTTGTATTCAAACATTTCATTACAAACACTGTGAATTTCACTCAACCGTTGTGTTGATCCTTTTAGCATGTTTATCTCAGGTAATTGAGCAATCTATGGCACGGAGTGGCATTGGACTTGAGGACGTCCAAACTTGTTATCATTCAACTTTTATGTTTTCAATATATTTTGGGACCTCTTTTGTAAAACTCTGATATATTATTGAATGATAACTAAATTTTCCAAAACGTCTCTTTTGAGTCATTTTCTATGATTATGACTGTTGATTCATGAAGTAATACCCCAAATTAGCTTTCACTGCTATATGTCAAATAAGGGGTGTTACAGATTGGTATCAAGAGCCTCGGTTATAAAGAACAAGGTTAAAACCTAAACTATAACCACTTTTTCCATCCAAGAAAGTCCTCAGTGCCACTGCATTTCTGGAATAGTATGTAAATGATACATAACTATTAGATTATTATATATGATCTTGAATTTGAACCCTTAAACACCATCACATGATCATCATTATTTCTTGATTCCCTCTCTTTTTCTTCTTGGGTCAACACACACAAGACACCAAGCACAAGTTAGAAGCTAAATGAAGTCTAGGGAATTTTCTAGTAGAAAGTTAGGTACTAGTTTGGTCTTTTGGCTCATTTGGCCCCTCGGGTCTTATTCACTTAAATTTGTGTCATAGTATGTTTTCTACTACCTTATTACATATGGTTTGACTTATAAGTTTGACTATCGGGTATGACTAACCAATTATGTAAAGCCTTCGACTTATAAAAGTCATGGTCAAACCCACTTAATGGAATTTTAGTAATTAAATACTTAGAAAAGGGTTTTGAGATGTTGCACCAGTGAAGGAAGAAGTATATGTTAGTCAGTCAGATGGGTTCGTTGATCCAGATCATTTAGAAAGAGTCTACCATCTCAGGAAAGCACTCTATGGACTGAAATAGACCCTAAGAGCATGGTATGATGAACTCTTGAAATTTCTGACTTCAAAAGGCTTCACTAAAGGTACTATAGACCCAACCTTATTTACAATAAGATACGAGGAGGACATCTTTCTTGTTTAAATTTACGTTGATGACATAATTTTTGGGTCCAAAAACCCAAAATATTCTATAAATTTTGAAAAACTAATGCACAGCAGATTCGAAATGTCCATGAAGGGGGAACTGAAATTCTTTTTATGACTTCGGGTTCACCGATCCCCATGAAGTATCTTCATTAACTAGTCTAAGTATGCTTTAGATATTCTTAAAAAGCATGGAATGGTCAAACGTGACAACATTGGTACACCAATGGCTACTCAACCTAAGATGGATGCCAATTTAAATGGTACACCTGTAGATCATACAAAATAGCATAGCATGATCGAGTCACTTATGTATATGACATCTAGCAAACCAGATCTTATGCATGCAACATGTTATTGTGCACGTTATCAAGCAAGACCAACTGAAAAACACCTCAAGGAGGTTAAAAGGATCTTTTGGTACCTAAAGAAGACCACTAAAATGGGACTAGTATCGTAAGGATTCTGGATTTGAACTAACCGCTTTTTTAGATGCTGATCATGCAGGTTGTCTTGATACCTACAAAATCACTTATGAGGAATCCAATTCTAAGGTGACAAACTAGTTAGTTAGTCATCCAAGAAGCAGAACTGCACCACGATGTCAACTACAGAAGCCGAGTACGTGCCGTTATCTGCAAGTTATACTCAAGTCCTTTGGATGAGAACATAGCTATAGAACCGTATAGGGGGTGAAAATGGTCCTCTTGACTTCTTTGAAGTTTCTAAAACTTTAAGTCATAAAGAACCGAGTGGTGTAGTAAGCTACTTAGCTATAACAACAACAGCAACAACAATATATATATATATATATATATATATATATATATATATATATATATATATATATATAGAGAGAGAGAGAGAGAGAGACCACGATATATAGTGGTTCGGGATGGGGGGGTTTATACCATTTATACGTCCAATTGCGAATCCATGACACCTTTACTATTACTATAGTATAATCCTTACGGTGGACTATAAACCGTATTACAACTTTGCTCCACCGATATGCACTAAGATCGGCGCTCACTACAAAGAGCTACTCCCTATGGTATTCCGCCCTCAAAATCCATCCCTAAGAACCCGTGATTCGAATTTTCCTTCGGGATCACTAAGATCAACTAGGACCAGTAAGAACTTCCCCTTGGGAGCTTACCAAACCCCAAACTAGATCCCCAATGATCTAGGCTTGATCACTGATGTGTCGTTGTGCATAGGTATATCAAGTTTTATTATTTATATTTTGTCAACTTTACCTAAAAACAACACTAATGGGCAGTGTACCAGATCAGTTGTAGCTTCGTTGGTAAGTAAGGTGTCGATCACTAAGAGCGAGAGCGTTAATTCCTGATTCTATCATTATTTAAGTTATCTATGCAGTCCTAATTATTCTATTCTATTTTAAACCTAAGTTAATCCTAAACTAACGCAAGGGGGGTTTTCAGTATGAGAGACTGGCACGAGTTTTGGGTATCTAACCTAAGGTTTTTATGATAATAACTCACACAAGCTGATAGACATAAGATAAAGAAGCGGTCAAGCCTAATGTAAGGAAAACGTATTAGCCAGTTTAATCTAATAATATGCCTTGATTGTCTATTCGTGCAATGATTGTATTAATCGTTGGTGGTATATCATTCCAAAGTTAGGTAGATCTTCTCCCTAGACTCAAGGTTTATCGCTAGTTAATCCTGTCATAATTAACCTAAACTCGCATAAAGCTCACAAGGTTGATTATAATATATCTAGGAAACTATATTGGTGGTTATATTGAATCCTAGCTCATGGAGGCTTTACCAACTTACTGCTTAACGAATATTCATATACTAGTAGTCCACGCCCACTTAACTACCTATGGAAATAGGACATTATGTGTAGTCATAAGTCACCGACTTAGTCTACCTATCCACTTAAGCTATAGATCAAAATAGGGCTTTCTATTGGTGATCCTATTAGTCTAGCTATATAAATAAGCGTTATGTACTTCTATCCTGGACTCTTAGCCAACGCCCACACAACACCAAAGTTGCAGCGCATTATATATGTAAGACTAGACCCAACTGAATTATAGGTAAAACATATAATTAAGCACATAAATGGGTATGAAGTGATAAACATAATCAACATGCAATGAATAAGGAACAATCAATATAAAGACAAATCAAAACATCATATTATCATAAACATAACTAATACCTAAAGGTATTAGCCAATAGTCATTGTAACAATACACGAAATCATAGATGAACGATTAAACATAATGCTAACCAAACATGGAGTGTAGAGATTACAAGGGTTTCCTATGGATTGGAGCACTTTGCAGGACCTTCTTGGCTTCTTTTGTCATCTGGAAATCAAACTTGGTGGTTAATGCATACCTAAAAAGGAATTTAGGGTTTGGTATTTATAGACTTTGAAAATTGGTCGATACGGCATATTAAAAAGGTTCAATACGGTATATTAAGGTTTCTTGGCGTGGGCTCCACGAATAAGATATTCCAGAATTTTCTTAAGCTGCCTTCAATATGGCATATTGAGTTTTTAGATACGGAGTATTGATGTCCTCGGATACGGAGTATTGACCAATACATAGTATTGATGTCCTTGGATACGAATTATTGACCAATACGAAGTATTGGGTCTTCGGATACGGAGTATTGGTGTTTGGATGTCTTTGATGAATTTTAGGGTACGGATACGCTGTATTTTCTTGATGGATACGACATATTAAGTAAAACCAGCTTGTTCTTCTTTGTTGACCAAAGTATTATTTACGGTGTATCGTTGATGTGGATACGGCGTATTCTTCAAAGTCAGGCAATGGTCTTTAAGTTCGTCAAAGTCTTGGATACGGCGTATACTTCTAGAATGATACGACGTATAGGTTGTCAGAATCAGTACTTTCTTGAACTCTTCGTTTATGCTCCAAAATGCATGCCTTTTCACTAACTTTTACCATATGCTCGATATTTACTGCAAATATTAAATATAAACGATTAAGTACCAATTGACACATAAATAATGTAAAACGAGCAATTTAGATGGGATAAATGATGCTATAAAAGTGACGTTATTTGATGTCATAAATATGTTATTTAAATATGCGTTTGGATTTGCGTTTAGATTTGCGTTCGAATATGCTTTGCG